>PVJH01007835.1:0-89981 GCA_004026705.1 Nesogale talazaci
TCAGGGACTTTGATTTGGGCCTTCTGATTTCCAGAGCCGTGGGATTGGGTCTGCGGTCTTACACCACCCCGTCTGCAGTGATTCCTTACAACAGCTCTAGAAACATCCAGAGGGGGCGACTAGACCACCTGCTAGCTCCTGGAACTTCAGTCCTCAGATGTAGCTTAAGTTAATCTATGTGACTATCTACTGGTCATCAAAGAGTCCTATGGGCAGACTTATTACACACTGGGCTGCTAACTGCAAGGTCAACAGTTTGAACCCACCAGATAGATATTCCTTGGGAGAAAGACGGGGCTTTCGACTCCTGTAAAGAGTTCATCAGCTCCAGAAACTTACAGGGCAGGTCTACCCAGTCCTATAGAGGGGGTCTCTTAAGAGTCAGCATCAACTCAATGTTGGTGAGTTTGGGTGTTTGTCCCTGTTCCTAAGGCGCCCTGGTAGTGTAGCGGTTCAAGTGCTCCTCTCCTAATAGAAGGGCATACAATACTTTCTGATCCTGGGACATTTGGCATAGTTGGTGGGCAGCTAATTCATCAGAGAGTGACTCAGGTTCTAGGATGAGCCTAAACCCCACATGCTTATCATTCTCTCTCCTTTATGATCAGAGGGTCTTCACTGCCAGCCACTCTGACTTTCTGCCACCCAGGTGGTCTCCACCCCCAGCCACTCTTGACTTTCTGCCACCCAGGTGGTCTCCACCCAAGGACTGGAAGCATGGGGAAGACTCCGAGGGTCTTGAGTCACGAGTAGCAAATAGGAAAGTTCTCCCTTCTGTCAACTGCTCTCTCCTAAGTACTGATATGTATTTGAATAACCAGAGACCTAATAAACAGAGTTGATCTGAAAAAGAGTAGCTGGTGCAGGACATATATGTGGACCAGTTTGTCACCGTGGAGTCTGAGGTCAATGAAGAATCCGTTGGTGGTCCCTTCTTAAGTAAAAATCCATATCAAGACAACCTAGATGTATGTTCTAAATTTACTGATAGACTGAGGTTAACAACGTTTATTTTATTTGTTTCTTCCCCCTGCCTTTCCCAGGACCAGGCTTTTGGGGAGACTTGGTTTCAAGAGGCATTGGCTTTTTGGACTTAGACTTCATTTCTTTCTCTTTCTTCTCTTTCTCTTTCTCTTTCTTCTCTTTCTCTTTCTCAGCTTTTTGCTTTTTCTGGTATTTGTCAACGGAGAAGATGGTAAACAGCTTAAACTCCTTGTAATTGATATGCTTGTGTAGAAAGAAAGAGAAAAATTTCAAGGAGCATTTAATACTTTGCTTCAGATAATAGCAAATTATCATCATTTTCCATGGAGACCTTTGGAAACTCGAAGCAGCCTGGTTGATAGGACGAAATTGTAATTGGGTACCCGGGAACAGTGGAGAAATGGTATAGGTGCAAAGGGAACAAATTGGCACTCTCTCCTTCTGTGCTGGCCAGGTCTGGACACTTGGGGCTGGCCCCTGAGGGCCTTCATGGGGAGATTGTTCCTTCTTGTCAACCTGGCCACACATTTGCGTTCCCAAGATGGATTTGTTCAGATTGGGAAGATTCCCAGCCTTCCCTACAGCTCTTATCCCTTCAGGACCCTTTCCTGCCTGCTTCTCCGCTCCCCTAAGACTCCCACACCAACTGTCGCCATGTGGTTAGACCATGACACCCAAGGTTGAGCACCAGGGGCTTAAAAAAAAAAACAGGTCTCAAGAGGAATGTTTTCATGCCATCTGAGTGTCAGGTCAAGAGGAGTCTCCCTGTGTGACTCACACTCTGCCCACACAGGTTTGCCAAGTCAGATTTTTTGATTGGACTGTCAAACAAAGTTAGGAATACCATGCAGATTTTCTTTTTTTTTCTATCTTAGCCATTCACATCATGAAAAGTTCCAGCTTGGACCCATTTGACAACCATGCTACCACTGTATTTCCTTCTGGAAACTTCTGCATTTCTCTCCTCCGCACATTGTGTTCAGTTGTTCAGTCTCCGCTCTCTGGGCCTGAAATTGAGGCGGCACTGATTCTAGCAGGCTTGTGGACGAGTCCCAAAGGCTGCCCAGGCCTCATTGTTCAGGGGCAGCTACACTTTCCCATTGCCCTGCCAAGGCGCCTTCTGCTCAGGCACTGTGCCGAGTGGCCGCCGGGTGGTTTCTCCTGCCCTCCTCCTCGCCCCCTCCACTGTGGTAAGAGGGACCCAGCCCTCCGCTTTGGGGCCGAGAGGCCACCATGCCCACTTTTGAGGCTACACTTACGTGGTCACCAGTGAAGTCGAAATCTTCATAGAGCTGCCTGAGCTTCTGTTTCTTAATGTCGAAGAGAAAGCTGAACATGCGGAAGTCTCGTGGGCCAAGTTTCAAGTCCCCGTCCAGGTCAAGTAGCTCAAAGATCGGCCGCGAGTGGCGATACATAAATTGCTCTTTCAAATGGTTCTGATTTGAGAGAGAGAGAGAGAGAGAGAATGAGTGCCGTGGGCATGATTTTCTAAGCATGTTCCTTCAAGTCTCAAAATCACTCATGCATTTATTAGAAGGGCAGCAGCATAGAAAGTGAAGGCTGGTAGGATTGTGTCACCAGGGTGGTAAACCCTTCCATAGAGGCTGCATTCAAGGGGGGAGGGGGGGGCAAACCCCAGTCACCTCCACGCAGGCCCTTTGGTTTCTCTGAAATAAGCCCGTGAGGCATCATGGCTGAACAAGGTCCCTGTCCTCAAGGAGAGGGTATAGGTGAATAGATCTGTCATCTACCCCTCCAGAGAACTCACTGAGCAAAGGTGGGGAGGCCCTTGAGATGCCGCCCAAAGGAGCATCAGACAGACCAAGCGGGGCCCTGCCCACAGGAGAACTGGCTTTGGGAGCCCTTGGGGGGGGGGCGGCGGTCAGAGGTCGGGGAGAGGAATGGCTTGGGGAGGCCGGGGGCAGCGGCTGAGTCGATGATGGGGAGTGTTTGTAGGTGATGGACGGACGGACGGTTTGGGAACCGACAGGAGTCTCGGTGTTTTTCCGTCTCTGGTTTCCAGTGAAAAGGAGGAAACGTTGGGCTGCCGCTCTCTGTCAGAGCTGCCCTGAGCCCACAGTTGGCTGCAGCCAGGTGCTCGCCCCTCTGCCCTGCCCCTCCCGGGCACTTGCCTGATGTGCCAGCAGTATACAGATCAGCATGTAGAACTGGTCAAAGCTGACCTCGCCTGAGGCGTTCCAGTCCAGCAAGTCAAACGTCTTCATGATCTGGGACCGGGTCAGGTGGCTCACATGATGGAGGAAGTGAAAGAACAGCACGTCTGTAAGGGAGGAGAGAGAGAGAAGTTGCCGGGCGTCATTGGGTCGATTCCAACAGCACGGAACTGCCCCATCGGGACTCCCCGGGAGCTGCTCAGGCACATTCTCAGGTTCGAGCTCTTAAACCACCGTGCCACCAGGACTCCTTGAAAGCTGTCATTTTGAAAGCTCACTGGCTGGGAAAGGCCTTGTTTTCTGGCTTTGGCACGATCCCTTGCATGCTTGCCGCCTTTTCCCACAGCTCTGCCACTCGGAGCCCTGGGGGCAGGGGCAGGTGGGTGGGGGCTGCTGAGCCGCCCTGAGAGGGGTGGGGAGGATGTCTGCTCCCGTAAAGATTTGCAGCTCCCAGCCCCGTGTAGAGTGAATAGGAGTTGGCACCACTGGATGGCAGTGGCTTTGGGTTTGAGGAGCTTCCAGCCTCCCTGGCCCTTAAGCTGGGTGGGAAAGCCCTGCTCGGCGCTGTGGAGGATGAGACGGTAACTGGGCTGGGTCCTGACCCTGCTGCCATGCATGGAGCAGACGGATGCGAGTCCCTAACTGATCCCTGTCAGGTGGGAACCGACACATCTGTCGAGCTGTGTATGGAAAACAGAAGCCAAACTCACAGTCATCGAGCGAAGGCCGACGACCCGATAGGACAGGCTAGAACTGACTTTGTGCATATCCAAGACTGTAACTCTTTAGGGGAGGAGAGGCCTCATCTTCCCCCCTGGGAACAGCTGAGGGCCTCAAACTGCTGGCCTTACTGTTGCCTGCCCACTCCCTAATCCGCTGTGCTACTGTGTGTGGAAGGAGAGCTTTTTCTCTGGCCTCCTATGACACTTCCTTCGACAGTTCCAGACTCCGCCTGGATCTTGCCCTGGGTGGTATACACAGATAAAAGTACTCAGCGACTGAATAAAAGGTTGGTGGTTCAAATTCACTCAGAGATGCCTCAGAAGAGAGGCCTGGCAAACTACTTTTAAAAACATTTAGCCAGAACAAATAAAATGATTTATTTAAAAAAAAAAAAAAGGCAGAGAGAAAGAGGAGCTTATACCAAGGGCTCAAGTAGGAAATATTTGGAAATGAAGATGGCAACATGTGCACAAATATGCTTGATACAAATGATATACAGGATATTATAAGAGATGTAAGAATCCCCAATAAAATCATTGGAAAAAAGATGTTTAGCCATGGAAAAACCCTATTGAAGACTGGGGACTATAGAGAATATGGAGCTATGTCTACATGGGTATTTATCTTTGCGGTAAATATAAGAATATATATGTGTGTGTGTATATACATATACATACATACACACACACATATATATATAACTTCCTAGCTATAGCCAAACACCTTGAGAACGGATCCCTGGGCCCGGAGGCTTAGGGTCCTAAGTCTCAGGAGACAACGAGGTCTATTGGCACAGCATGGTTCACCAAGGCCACGTTCTGCATTTTCCTTGGGTGACTAGAGTCTGCAGAAACTGTGAGCAACCTTCTAAGGTGCATACCACGGCCACTCTCTGATTGGAGGAAGACAAAGAGCATTGACGACCCATGGGAATGACACACTGGACCGAGGCACTAAACCAACACCACTCCCACACCTAGCTACCACTCCCCACTGCCCAGGGAGGGGTCGCAGGAGAAGGCCCTGTCAAAGGTGGGAGACTGAGGTGAAACGCAAGTCAGAATGATACGGACCAGGCTTGGCGGTTGAATAGAGACAAGTGGAGCCCCTGAGATGATGGACTTTCACCATTCTTCAGGTCCGGTGCTGAACTCCCCCCTCCACCCCTCACCCACTGCCCCTTGTTCCATTTTCAACCGAACACTAGAGAATAAGGGAAAGGTAGCCCTAGGAGACAGGCACTCCTTAGCATTGCCCATGGACAGAGTTTGGAAGGGTTAGGAAAGAAGGAATGGGAGTGGGAAACACAGAGACAGGGAGGGGTGTGTGTGTGTGTGTGTGTGTGTGTGGTGTTACACTCTGGAGACTGCAATTCGTGAAATGAAACAGACTGTGTATGAACTGTTGAGTGGGAAACAGGTCTGCCCTGTAACCTTTCCACCACTTCACAATAATTAAAAAACAGCACACACACACACCCCTGAAAAAAAGTCTGATGGAGCACAATTCCACCCTGATATACGTGGATTGCCAGGATGCAGAATTGATTTCATGGCAGATGGTTTGCATATCATGCAATGAGAGAGTTCACTGCCATCATGAAAACTTGTCCACTCAACACCACAATCGGTCTTTGAACATTGTCTTCATTCTTATACTCCTTGTTATTCTCGCCCCTCCTCCCTGTTACTTTCTTTTGAAAGAAATAATGAAAACTTGAGAGGACTTAAAAAAAACCTACCTCATTTCTCTTCTATAAAAGTATTGATATTCCTGATGTTTCTCAAAATATGAAGACGTGCTATGGGGAAAGGGAACTAACATTATTGAACGCCTGATCTCTTTAGGCACTTTAAATGCCATATAGCCTTGGATCCCAACTGAGCAGGTGGTATCACACCGCTTTTATAATACCGTGGCCACCAGCGACCTCGTAGGGCAGTTTAGAGCTGTGCCTGTCCGGTTTTGAGGCTATCCAGGAGCAGACTGAGACATCGCTTCTCCACGGAGCAGCGGGTGGGTTCTAAGCTCCAGCTTTGGGTTAGCTACTGGGTGGTTGAACCACTGTGTGACCCACTCTCCCTTGTATCATAATCCCAGACATTAACCAGTAAATGCCAGCACTTCTCAATGCCGTTAGACTTGTTGCTTGTGGGTCTTGTAAACCGAGGTATTCTGGTTCGGGACACTTTGCATGGTTCTGGGGATCTAACTGCCAGATGGTGTGGATGCTGTTGATCTGGAGGCCCCTCTGAGAAACAGCCCTACTTCCCATCATGAGACGCAGGCCTTTCTGATGTCACAGCCTGTGCGCTTCTGCTTCTTTTGTTCATTCCGGAAACTCAAACTTAATGCCCTGGATTGGATTCTGACTCACAGCAACCCTTTAAGACAGCGTAGACTCTCCCCCCGGGGGATTCCTGAGACTTTTTTTCCCCGATTCTTAAACTCTTTATTGACAACAAAAGTTTGGTCAGCGTGATGTCTGCCCATGTGAGGGCTGTGGGGTCATTGGTGAGAGCGTGCCTGCAGGCACTGTGAGAGCATAGCTCAAGAGAGCAGACCATATTTTTTGGACCATAAAATGCACCTGACCAAAAGACACACCCAGTTTTCAGAACAGAAAACAAGAAAAAAAATTCTGAACCAGATAGTACCTATATACTAAAATGTTCTGGGGTACCATACCTTTGGACCATAAGACATATCCTTGTTTTTCTCCCACTTTTGGTGTTGGGGGGGTGCGGCAGCGGGGAGTACGTCTTATGGTCTGAAAGATACTGTCACACCCTGGGGGCAGGTCGGGGGCAGCAAGGGAAGGAGAAGGGATGCCGTCTGAGAGACCAAGTGGAGGACCCAGGAGGCAAGAGGACGTATGGGGTCACGCAGAGCCAGATGGACATGCAGGGACATGGATATGTGGGGGTACGGGGCAAATCCATGAGATATTGGAATACAGGGGGACACCGATATTCAGTATTTATGGGGGAATCCACAGGGACACGGGGTGACAGATCGTGAGGGTACGTGGGCCTCATCCCTACGTAGTGCCAGCATACTTTCCCGCAACCCTGCTGCCTTGGTCTGCAGGCAGCCCTTGCAGGGCAGCCCCCAGGGAGCAGGGCAGTGGACCAGCAGTCAGGGCAGAGGCAGGTGGTGCCTAAGGCCGGACTTTGTCTTTGGGGTCCCAGGTGTAGATGAAGCTCCCCACAGCACCTGTGTTCACGCCCTTGAGTCTCAAGAGAATTGCCTAGCAGGGCTTATGGCAGAAGGGCCAGCTATCGTGCTCCGCATGCCCTCCCCCCAGGGTCAGCGTCTTCCTGCTGCACTTGCAGTGCAGACATAGCTGGTGCCGGCCCTTGCCCAGAGACGTCACCTTCTTGGCAAAGTAGTCCCTCATGTCGCAGCGTGGACACTTGTGGGTTTGCTAGTGAAAGTTGTAACCCTGGAAACTTTGCTGGCTCCCTTGGGCAGGGCACTGGGAACCTCAATGGGATGGGAGACCTGGAGCCCCTCCGCTGAGGTGTTTCATAGAAGTAGGAAACGTCTCCACCAATGCTCACACCTTTGGACCCAAATATGGTGGCGAGGCTTGTGGCAGAAGGGTTTTCCGTCCCACTCGGCATGGCCTCCTGGTGTCACTGTCTTGTTACAGCGCTCACACTGGAGACAGAATTTATGCCAGTCTTGACCAGGGAGCTCACCTTCTGGGCAAAGTATGTGGTCTTGTCACACTTGGGGCACTTGGAGTCTCGGCGCCTGTCTTTCTCCTACAGAGTGGCTGCTGGGTGTCACTCCAGGATCTTGTAGTTAGCAGCCCAGCTTGCAACCCACCAGGCCTCCAGGGCCCCTCTCCCCGTGCACTCATTAATCTGTATTGAATTAATTGCACCCTGCGTGGGGGCATGCTTGAATTCAATGCACAGGAAAAGTGTTCGTCCAACATTCCGTTCACGGGGCCTCAGTGGGCATAAGATGGAAGAACCATACTTTAGATACTGTCGGAGAAGGGCCACTGCAGGGGATCCCAAACAGCGTCTGCGTCAGCTGAGGACACAGATTCTCCCCGTCCCCGGAAGATTCATATGATCCACAGGGTCTGGGCCAGCCCAGACAGATGGAGGACGGCTGACTAATGATAATGAACCTTTGGGATTAGTCTGTCGCTGTCCACATGTGCTTTCCCTGCACCCTCCCATTCTGGAGGAGGAGGCTCCGCTGACTAGCTCACCCTACCCATAGCTGCGTCACCTGGAGTGCCGGCTGAAGATGTCGCCAAGAGTCCCTGCGGGGCCGGAGGGCACCACTGCATGCTTGGGGGGCTTCTGACGGTCCTTCTCGGTGCCCCACTGTGGGGGAGCCCCCGGGAGAACACGGCAGGCTCAGTGAGGGGAGTTTGTGGGGCTGCTGCCTGGGAGACGTTCCGTGGGGTGGTGGTACTGCTGCTGAGGGCTCGGTTCTGACTTGCAGCTACCCTGTGCACAGCAGGAGGAGGCACTGCCCGGTCCTGTGCCGGCCTCAGAGCCTATCCATGGCCGAGCCCATGGTTGCAGCCTGGGTCAATGCAGCTCCCCAAGGACCTTCTGCCTGTGGTGCATGTTGTCAGCGCCAACACATGGCAAACCCTCCCACCCCCAACGCTGCCCAGGCCCCTGCCGCCTCGACAGTGGAGGGCGTGCACATCAGCTGCGTCTTGGCAGTGCCTTCCAGCCCGGGGTGCCTCCTCCAGCCCTCCAGCCCAGACAAGATTCTGTTGTGAGCCAGAGGCTTTTTACGGGCTTGACTTTGGAGAGGGGATCACCACATCTTCCTTCTTTGTCTGGAAGCTGTCCTGACACCGAGTGACCCTGCTGGCATGGGAAATTTGAGTGGCAGAGTTTCCCACATCCTAGCGACCCACAAGGGACCTCCGCACCCCAGAGGCAGGCGGGGCTGTCTGCCACCCACTGCCACCCGGTCAGATCTGTACGGGGCTTCCAGAGCTGGGAATCTGGAAGGGAACAGATCCCTCATCTCAGCTGGAGCCTTTTTCTGCCGACTTTGTGGGTGCCAGGCCAGTGCTTCTCCGACAGCGCCTGGAAAAGTCAACTTGGCGGCCCTCCAGTTGACTCCGACTTGGCAGAGTAGGGCTGCCCCTGGGACTTTCTGGAGCCTGCGACTCTTGACAGGGTGCCCAGGAGCCATGGCCATGAGCTCACTCCTGAGAGCTGCCTCCAGGGCCGGGGCCGGGGCCCATCAGAGTCTTCTCAGCAGACGTCCCAGTGAGGCTCAGCGTTTGGGCTCCGGAGCCCTGAGCGTCAGCCTGGCTATTTCCAGCGAAGCACCCTGAGGCTGCCTAGGGTGGGGTCACCTCCAAGACGGGCTGGCCCAGTGAGTGTAAGTCCATCTGCCAAGGGAAAGGCCGGGGCCTGAAAGGATGAGAGGGTGTCCTCTTGTTCTTAGTTTTCTTCTGAACGGACTCCTCTGAAAATCTTTGGGCACAAAACGAAAAAGCAACCCTTGACTCACAAAGGACACGTCTTTCTCATAGGTTAGAATGAATAGCCAGACAAAGCCCCAAGCCAAAGCCATCACTGTCTAATCCATACTAATGCATAGACCCCTGTCGTCTAAAAGTCACCCAACATATTCCAAGTGTTATAACTTAAGATCTTTGATTAGTTGTGAAGGACTCAAACTCAAGGCCTACTGCCATCCAGTTGAATCCAAGCAGACTGCCTCATCCCACGATGCTGCTGGAGGGTCGGAACCCTGACCTTGTAGTTAACAAGCACGCCAACATCTACCTGAAATCACCACCTGGGCTCCTCGAGCTTCGAGACTTTTTTGGGTCACTTACAGGTAGCCACCACCTAAGACCCTGGAGTGAGTATGTGTATGTACATATGTAACTTACAAGTAGCAAGAATTAGAAGACATCTTCCAGGCCACCTGACCCAAACCCCTCACTTGTCAGATGGGAAATAAGTCCTGCCGAGGGACCCCAGTTTATGCCTGAGGGGGTGCCCAGGGAAATCACCTACTACAGCAACACACGTATTAAATCCTGAGGCAGCACTAAGCTTTTCCCACACCGTATCCTGTGTCGCTCTCATGTTTAAGAACTAGAGGTGGGCTCCGTGAGCCTTCGTGATAAGGCTGTGTGCTCCCCATCCACCAGGAATAACGGAGCCGAGATGCCAACACTAGGCGGCCTGACCCCAGAGCCTGGGCCGCCGCCCTGCTGAACCTCCACCCAGGGTCTCAACTCCCCTTTGGCGGCTTCTCCCTGGGCTTCCTGAAGAAGATTAAACAAATGTTTGTGACCCAAGTGGTTGTTAGGTCTTGCCAGGTGTACCCGCCCACGAATGAAGAAGCGGTGGACTGCCCGAGAAGACCCTGCGGGAAGGACTGACCATTCAGGGTGCCGATGCGGTGCACGTCAAGGAGGTGAAAGTAGTCCATCAGGATCTTCACATTTCTCACAGACAACAAGCAGTAGACCTTGTCCAGGTAGAGGTGCCACAGAAACGATCCTTCCTTCACGTTCATCGTGGCCCGCTCCGAGACCAAAAGGCCGTCGTGAGAGTCTATTTGTGAGACAGAAGAGAGAATTCTGCCACGGAACTAGAATGTTTTTGAGTCGCCCTGGTAAAGAAACACGATTAGAATAGAGTCCTCCCATGCATCATTGCGGGGCAGCGCCGAAGAGAAGACCTTTAACAAGAGGATGCCTCCAGAGGCTGCGTGGACGGGCTCAGCCCGAAGGACAATTGTGAGGGTGGACAGGACTCGTCAGTTGTACAGGGGGACCTACCGGCTGGCACAGGACAATGGCAGTTCTTTGTTGACTGGGTTGGTCACGCCGTGCCCTGCCACGCCGACCTACTCGGCGACTAGCTGAAAGCGTAGCTTGTTTGGAAATGAACTGCAACGTGTTCTCCCAGCAACACCTGCGCCCCAGGCCCCAGCGGCTCTCAGAGAACGTCTATCAGTAAACTGAAAAATACAGAGAAGGACAGGAATTGTTATAGTTCTTTAGCATCAAAGCACAAAGCAGTGAGCAGGGAACACAGCGCAGTGCCCATCGTTCGCTATGACCAAGCCTTGCTGTTCTTTCCCCCTTTTTTTCATGAGGAGCATCTATATCCCACAGTAGGGCGTTTTGTATATTTACCAGTCGGGCTTGTCACTTGCCACCCACTTGTCAAAGCCACCCAATCTTGCCGCTTCTCTGTTCAGGCCCCACACGCCTCCCCGAGCATTGGGCCCCTTTGGAGCAGATCCTAGCCATAACCATTTTTCTGTGACTATAAAAAAAGATACATATTTCAAGATGCGACTTTAAAAAAACTATATCGCGTCACACCATTAGTACACTCAGAAAAAAACAAAGAAAAATGAGCTGGTAGCCATCAAAGACTTAGTCGTTCAAATCTCCCTAATTGTTTCTTCACTTTATTTCATTTCTTTGTTTTTACCTTTTTTGTGTGTGCCTCATGAAGGAGTTCAGAACAGATGACTTTTCCATTCAGCCAGCCATGCACATTTAGTTCAATTCCGCCCCCAAAGTGTACCATCAACTCGTCCTACTTCCTCCTCGAACTTCCGACTACCTTCTGAAATTTGTCCTTGAACAAATGCTGCCCTTTCGATCTCAAATATCTGATTGTTCTCAGGCATGTTGACCTCCCTCTGGTGAACCCACTGCAGTCGAGTCTGTCCCAGTGACCTTGGACTCACAGTGACCCTGTAGGACAAGCTGCTAGACCCCCGCCTGCAGGTTTCCTAGACTAAAACTCTTGCTGGGAGGAGAAAACTTCATCCTTTTCTCACAGAGCAGCTGCTGGTTTCGAACTGCTGACCTTGCGGTTAGCAGCCCAACCCATAACCACTGTGCCCCCAGGGCTCCCTAGCAACGCTCGATGTGTTTCTGAGTCGGTAAATCCTTACAAGAACGCGAGGCTCGCCTTTCTCTCAAGGAAGGATGAGTGGTTTTGAACCAACAACCTTGCAGTTAGCAGCCCAATGCGGACCAGGGCTCTGTCTGCTGTTTGGCCGAAAGCTGAGGCCTAAGAGGTTACGTTCCAGACCTGAAAGATGGCTATGGATCAGGGGTTTTAATCATCTTCGTCTGACCGGGATGGTTGGCCTTTTTAATTTAAATATTTTAAAAATATTATTTTGTGCAATAAGGAGCTGAAATAAGTCTATGCATTACATTTGGACTGTCTCTTAAATCTCCTGACTCTTACTTTTCTTGTAATTAATTTTGTTGAATAAATCAGATTATTATTTTTCTTATAATTAATTTTGTTGAATAAACCAGATTATTCTGTGAAAAGCATTATGGATTTTGCAGATTTAATCCCTCAATATGTACCCCTGTCTCCAGTATTTCCTCTAAACTATGTAGATCTAGAGGAAACGTTGTTTTAGGAAAAGACAGACAAACTTTTGACAAGTGTGATCAAAAGAATGAAAGAGATTGTTTAAATTAGGAAGAAGATGCAAATATGCATAGGGAAGAGAAAGAATACTATGTACAACCCCATTCCAGTACATTTAAAGATCAAAATTAGTTCTGTGTAAATATTGCTACTTGGATTCCAGTTTGTACATGTTCAAGCCTGTGTCTGCTATCAGGGGATGACAGCAGCACTACATTTGACGCCTTATAAAGTACATACTGGTTTTTGCCATGGGCTGGAGGGCTGGAGGGGAGCATTCTGAGTTTAGGGTTAATGTCAAAGTTTTAACAAAATTGGAGTAGACATCTTTCCAAATCACTGAAGCTTCACAATACAATTATAGCAATACTGCCTCACAGAAAACAATTATTTTTTTTAAGCTGGATCAGCATTTTAAGGAAGGTAGGGAAGACCTCAAAGATGTGCCAATAGAGGGAAGCCCATCAACATCAAAGAATGAAAAAACTCAAGTCCAGGAACTGGTGGAGGTTGAATATAGAATTTCCATTGATGTAATAACTACTGAAGTTAGTGTCACCCAACTTATTTTACTTCATGTAATTAGAATAAGCTCCCTTACAAAATGCAGTTAGCCTAAAGTCCTCCATGCCATCTCTGTGGGATTTTTATAACTCGCCACATTTGCTCAAAAGCAGAGAGCTTCGGTGTGGATGTCACCCTAGCAGGGCCAGATAATGCCGAGAGTCTTCTCTTCTTTACCTGTTGGTGATTAAAGGCAGACGCTGCTACGTAGTCAGTCCATAAAGACCTCCTGAGACCAGTCTCGGGCTTAACAAACCTCGCTGTGCTCTTTGCTTGCTCATGGCCAATAATCACTGCTTGTGATTTACCTGAATTCTGAGTTCATGTAAAGCATCTGTACATGACTCCCCAAAGCCAAAGGTATATAGTCTCTATGTGATCCGATTTCAAACAGGACACCACAAAGACAGTCCGTTTTACACTGCTGTGGTCTCCTCACTGGTAGACTTTCTGAATAAAGCTTCTCTTTCTTCTTGACTCAGAGTAGGTAAATTGACTGTACTGCTGCAGGGCAAAATACTTGCTCTTCAGGTGACATTGAGATCTCACTTTGTTCAAAATTTTAAATTTTAAGCAAACAGCTTAGACTAGGCAAACTTTTGGCTCAGAGGGTGCCAAGAACGTTGTGCAAAGATCAGCTCGTGCCATCAGTCTTTCAAACACAGTCTAAGCTAATGAAGACAATGTTACGGAGTGAACTGTGCCCAGGCATGAGTCTTAGCTTTACCAAAACAATCCAGAGGATGGCCCAATCAAAACAGTGGCTTCTGAGGGGATCTGATGGACTAGTTCAATGCAAAGCATAACGGGCCTTAGATTTTTGGGATTTCCCAAAGTCAATTTGGACAATTTTTCTCCCAAAATGCAGAATGATCATGAGAGCTTATTAGGAAGAAGTTTTACGAAAATTAAAAATGGCATCGGTGAGAAAAAGGTTTGGAAATTTATGCCAAAGATTATCTTACTACCATTACTGTATTACGTATAGTATAACCTTCCTGTGATGTATGTCTTTACCTGTAATTAGGGGGCTTGCATGTCCTCAAAAGATATATAAGCCTTGGTTAGTAATAAATCGATCTCTCTCACTCCTGCAATTCCCACCTGTGGACTACCAAGCAGAGCGGAAGTGAGCATGCTACCATGAAAGGTGTCTGACTCCTTTATTTCACTCTTTCTTATTCTCAATGATGTTGCTAAAATCTTTACATATTACTGTTGTACAGTTGCCCCTACTGAACCCATGATTAGCCATGGGGCCTGGCATTCCCCACAGTTTGTGCCCATCATATGGGGCAGCACAGACTTAGACTAATATAATTAGTTTTATATGAAAACTGACTTAAGGCACTAAATGCTTGGATTGACCAACAAATTTAGAAGAAAATAAAAGGTAGTTAATGACCTGGTATTTAAAAGGTCACAGGATCAGATGATCTAATGGAGAAAGCATTCTCTCTCTGGAGGAAGTTTATGCTTCTTGATTGCTTGAAAATCTCCATCCATGTCATGAATTTGTCATTCCCCCCCCCCCCCCCCCCGCAATGCATAGTGTTCCACTATGTGTAACTATGTGTATACACTATGTGTATATGTGTCTCAGTTGTCATTATTCTGCTAATGGACATTGAGGCTGTTTCTGTCTTCTTGCTATTGTGAACAAGGCTGTGATGAACACATGAATTCATGGTATGACTCTTAAATCTTTAGATATAGACCCAGCAAAAGGATTATTGGGTCAAATGGAATTTCTATTCCCCATCGTTTGAGGTGCTGTGTTGCTTTCCACAGAAGCGATGCATATTTACATTCATTAGCAGTGTGCAAACATTCCAATCTCTCTGCAGCCTCTCCAGCGTTTGTTATATTGTATGTTTTTCTTTCTTTTCTTTTTTTTTTTTTTAAGGCATCACTGCCCTGGTGGTGGAAGTAGGAGGCCCAGCCTTTGCTCCTGTGAGTGGGAATTGAACCTCCATCCCAGTGGACTGCAGTCCCGTGCACAACCACTACGCCACCGGGGCTCGGCCCATATTGTATGTTTTTCAACTTGGCTGTCATTGCTGGTGTATGTGGTGGTATTTCACCAATTGATTTGCTTCTCCCAGATAACTAGAGATCCTGAGCATTTCTTCATATGTTTGTTTGGCCATTTGGATACCATCTTTGTTCGTGTCCTCTGCCCACTTTTTAATTGAGTTATTTGTCTTTTTAAAATGGAGATATTGCGGTTTTCTGTAACTTTTCCATCGTCTCTTGTCCGTTGTGATGTCAAAGATTTTATTCCCACACCATGGGTTCTCATTTTATTCTTTTGATGGAGTCTTTTAATGCATCCAAGTGCCTTATTTTTAGTAGGTCTCAATCCTCTATTTCATCATTGTATTTGACAGTGTCTATGCCCTGCAAAGGGGCCCTTAAGTTCATCTGTTTTTTCATAGATGATCCCTATAGCTCTGGGATTTATATGTAAGTCTTTGATATATCTTGAGCTTTTGTATATGGGGTGAGATATGGGTCCTGTTTTATTTTTCTATAGATGCATACCCAATGTTTTCAGCATCATTTGTTGAAAAGGTGATATCTCATTTAATCTCTTGGGACCTTTATCAAAAATCAGTTATCTGAAAGTTGGTTAACTTATTTTTTATTTGTCTATTCCACTCTTTTGGTCAATGTATCTATAATTATACCAGTAACAGACTGTTTAAACTACTGTAGCTGTGTAATAGGTTTTGAAGTTGGCTAGTGAGAGATCTTCTACGTTGTTCTTTTTCTTAAGAAGTTCTTGCCTTACCTTGGTGTGTCTTCACTCTCCATAAAGAATTTGTTAGTAATGTCTCCATCTCTTTAAAGAAACAAAGTTAAGATCTGGATCAGAATTGCAATGTTTTTATAGATTGCTTTGGATAAATTGATGACAATATTTAAGTTCCTATCCATAAAAATTGAATATTCTTCCATTATGTAGATCTTATTTGGTTTCTTGTAATAGTGTTCTGTAGTTTCCTTTGTACAAGTCTGTTCTTTCTGAGGTAGGTTTATTACTGCTTTTCAATCTGGGGGCTATTAGAAATCCGAGTCAAGAGACAGCAGGGTGGAAAGCATGTCTGTCCCGGAGAAAGTCCTTGGTCAAGTGCCTTTTCTGCATTATTGATTTGGTTTATGTGGTTCTTATCCTTTGTTTATGTGGTAGATTACAATGATTGTTTTTCTGATATTGAACCATCCTTTCCTGCCAGGTTATGAATCCACTTGTTCATGGTGTATTTATATATAAATATTGTTGGGTCCTATCAATCAATGTTTTGCTGAGAATTTTTGCATCTTTGTTCATGAAAGATAGTCTCCTATTTTTCCATTGTTGCTGTTTTTTCTTTTTATGCTTTGTCTTTTTCTATCTTTGTATTGTCTTTGGTTTTGGTATCAGGGTTATGCTCTCTTCATTAAATTAGTTCTGTAGTTTGCTGTCCTGTTCTATATTCTGAAATACCTTGTGGAGAATAGATGTCAGCTCTTCTCCAAACACATGGTAGAATGCTTTGTTGAGGTGTACTCTAAGTCTGTGATAATTTGGATAGATAGTTCATTCCTAGAAATGTGTCCTTTTCATGTAGGTTTTCACATTTCAATCTTTTTTAGTAATGTGCTATTTTAAATTTTCATTTAGATCTGCTGTGATCTGTCCCCTCTCATCTAGATATTTGCATCTTCTTTTTCTTTGTCTTTGTTACAATCACCAGTAATTTGTCAATATTCTTTTTTTCTTTTGCATCACTGCCCTGATGGGAGTAGGAAGCCCAGCCTTACTCTTGGAGAGCTGCTGCTGGATTTGAACCGCCAACCCTGTGGGCAGCAGTTCTGTACACAACCACTGTGACACCAGGGCTCAGCAGTTTGTCAATATTCTTAAACCTTACAAAGAACCTAATTCTGGTTTTGTTGATTATTTTTATTTTCTGATATTATTTATTTCCACTGTAATTTTTATGATTTCTTTCCTTTAATGACTAAAAATTTACTTTTTGCTCTTGTCCTAGTTGTTGAGTATGCTGGGTTAAAGTTTTAATTTGGGTTCTTTTTATTTTTCATGTGCATTTATTGCAATAAGTTGCTCTGTAAATCCTATTTTTGCTGTGTCCCAAAGGTTTTTGTATGTTGTGTTTTCATGCTCATTTGTTCCAAGAAATTTTAAAAATATCATTCCCTAAGTCATCAATGACCCAATAGTTTTTAGGCAGTATGTTGTTCAGTGGTCATGTGTTTAATTTTTTTGCCTTTTCTTTTCTTTCTTTTTTATATTTTTATTGTTATCTTACTTATTCCAACATATCCCTATTTTTCTTATCACTTTCAAATTCTATGGCAATGTGGTCTGAAAAAAGGATTGTAAATTCTCAATAATTTCTAGTGTATTAAAGTTTGTTTTGTGTCCTAAAAGATGTCCTATTCTAGAGAATGTTCCATGTACACTGGAAAAAATGTATGTGGTGTTGTTATGGAATGCTCTGTAAGAGATCACTTGGATTCATTGTGTTGTGTAGTTATCTGATTATTGAATTTTTTCTCAATTATCTGTCCTCCTTTAAGAGTGACATAGTACCTTACTACTATTGTTCTTTTGTCTAGTTCTCTCTTCAGTTCTAAGAGTTTTATTGAAATAATTCAAGGGTCTTTTACTGAGTGTATATATGTTTATTATAATAATGTCTTGTAGTTTATTATCCCTTCAGTAATTATATAGTGCCCTTTTCGTCTCTCATAATGGATTTTGTTTTGCTGTCTAATTTATCAAAGATTAATATTTTCCTGCTGCTCTTATTTGGTTGCCATTAGCTTGATAGATATAGATAGATAAATAGATATATCCTTTAATGTTCATTGTATTTTTGTCTTTCTATGTAAGGTATATTTCTTTTTTTTTGGGGGGGGGGGCATCACTGCTCTCCGGTGGTGGGAGTAGGAGGCCCAGCCCCACTGCTGGAATTGAACCTCCGTCCCAGTGGGCCGCAGTCCCGCGCACAAACACTATGCCACCGGGGCCCAGCCCCAGGTATATTTCTTATAAGCAGCATATTGATATGTCTTGTGTTCTTATCCAGTCTTTTACTCTCTATCTCTTAATTGGTGCATTTAAACCATTAACATTCAGTGTGGTTGGTATCTGGGAGAGTTTTGCTCTCATTTGCATATGGTGGGGGGGCACGCACACACATGGTGTAATGGATTCCTTTGTTCTTTCTATGTTCCTGTGTTGCTTTGAGTACCATTTCAGGTGTGTTGGTTTCTGGTGGTGGAGTCTCGCCATCCTTTTCAGAACCGTTTCATCACCATTAACTTAGACTTACTGCCCTCTAGGTTTTTCAATTAAATTTGTACGCAAGTTGTCATCATCATATCCAAAACATTTTCTTCCTACACAAGTCCTTGGTATCATCTCTTTTTGCCCTCCTTCCTCCATCCTTTTACCTTTGAGATCCCTTGATAAATTATTTTATTATTATTTTCATATCTTACATTGTCTGCTGTCTCCTATCACCCATGTTTCTGTTGTTTGTCCCCCTGGGCAGTTGTTATACATTGATTATTATGATTGTTTCCCCCTTTATCTCCTTCCCCCCACCTCCCTCTACCCTCATGGTATTGCTACTCCCTTTATTGCTGCTGAGGCATTTATCTGTCCTGGATTCTGTGTGTCATGAGTTCTTATCTGTACTACTGTACATGCTCTGGTCTTGTTGAATGTGTAAGGTAGAACTGTGGTCATGATACTGTGGGGAGGGAAAACTAAAGAACTAGAGGAATGGTGTGTGTTTCATTGGTGCTATACTGCACCCTGGCTGACTCGTCCCTTCCCTGTGACCCTTCTGTGAGGGGATGTCCAGTTGTTTACAGATAGACTTTGTGTCTCCACTCTGACCTTCCTTGGTCACATTGATATGTTTGTTTCGGGTCTCCTGATGCCTGGTACCTGATCTTGTTGACACCTTGTGATCACACAGGCTGGTTTGCTTCTTCCATGTCAGCTTTGTTGCTTCTCTGCTAGATGGCAGTCTTTAAGACCCCAGATGCTATATCTTCTAATAACCGGACACCATCAACTTTCTTCACCACATTTGCTTATGCACCCATTTTGACTTCAGCGATCATGTCAAGATGGAGAGCATCACAGAATGCCAGGTTATTAGAACAAAGTGCTCTTGCATTGAGAGAGGACTTGAGTAGAGGTCCAATGTCTGTCTGCTACCTTTCTACTTAACATATAAGTATATGTACATAGATCTATATCCCTATCATTATATATTAATATATTTACATATAATGTGCCTGTATTTATACCTTGATAAGTGTCTTTTGTCCCCCAGTCCTTTCCTAAATTTCCTTTTACTTTCCCCCTGTCCCACTATCATGTTTGATCTTCATTAGGTTCTCAGTAATTCCTCTCGGCTACATTAAACTTGATCAAATCCCACTAGGCAAACCCTCCTCACCATCACTTTTAGAGCTCTTGCTGTTCCTTTGTCCCTTGTTTTGCTTGCTCCCCTCTCCGTTTCTCCTACCTCCCCTTCTCCCTTGTCCCCCCAGATATGTTGATCCCATTGTTTTCACCTTGATTGTTTATCTAGCTTGTTTTATATCGATATAAAAAACAAGAAGAAAAAAAGGGGGGTGGGCTATGAATATTTCCCGGACTGTCTGCTGATCCTTATGTATATCTTCCAATCAAACCTGGTGAGTTGCTAAGCCTTTCCCTCTGAGTCTGAAGTCTTTTGGGGGGACTCGTCAGGGACTTCATTGCTTTGCTCCCCTTGCTGCTCTGTTGCACTCCTTTCATGTTTTGTCTTGGCGGAGGGGCATGTCAGACCAGGCACAATTCCTTCACTGTGCTTCCAGTGATGTTCCCTGCAAGATTGTGGGTCAGTGAGGGGACAACGTGTCTCCTCGTGCAGCCAACCCTGTGGTCCTCTCTGTGCCGTGGCTGCACTGAGCAGGAATATTATTCTCAGCGCTTGGTGGGTCAGGATGTGCTCCACTCTCTCTCACTCTCTCTTTCCCTCTAAACTGGCTTCTGTGTGGTCTGAGGAGGCCTGTCACTCTCCCCAGGCTGTATCTTCAGTGCTCTCTTCTGTAGTGTAATCTTCTAGGGAGGGAATCAATGTAACTGGGAATGCATTCTGCAAGATAGCAAGACTGTCACATCCCTGGTCAGGGGACATTCACCAAGCGTTTAATTCATGTATATTTCCCACTTTTTTTTTTTTATTAAAAAATGGAAGCAGCTTTAAAATGGGTCAAAAGGGAGATCAAATGATAAGACATTACATTTTGACCTAGGCCTGCCATAATTGATTTTGTGATGCTCTCTGTCTGACGACAGGGCTATTCATATCCTTCAACTGTGATTGGAGGGCATTTATGAGAACTCAATTCTTGTGTGGACCCTTTAAATGGATTTCGGGTTTCCACTGCCTTACGATTTAAGCTCTGATGCCACTCCCTCCTTTAGACTTGGATTATATTATTTTCAGACCTTTTTTGTTTTGTTTTGTTTGGGCATCACTGCCTCTGGTGGTTGTGGCCGCTACCCAGTGCTGCTCCTGAGAGCCACCACTGGATTTGAGCTGCCAAGCCCGCGGGCTGCAGTCCCGTACTCAACCACTTATGCCACTGGGGCTCAGCCCTATTTACAGACCTTTTTAATGAATAAGATATACACTTTGCTTATGGAAATAATTTTATTTTTGTTTCAAAGTTATCCACACATTTTTTAAAACAATGTTCTTACTCTGCATCCCTTTTTAATATCTTGGAATTTCTCTCTGGGTTTATTTTCTGGCCATTGAAAGCTCATCCTTTAGAATTTTTTTTCCAGGAGTACCTATTTACAATGGCTCTTACAGATCTCTTTAAGACAATATCTTAATCTCATCCTCATTTTTATTTTACCATAGAAAATATGTTCACAGTCAGGAGAATTTCGGAACGATCTTCCTTGAGCCCATCATTCAATTTCATAGTTATCACCCATAACCTATCCTGTTATTTGTATCTCATCATCCCTAAGTCTGCGTTATTTTGAAGCAAATCCAAGATGTCCTATAGCTTTACCTTTTTAAGGAAAAACCCGTAACAAGGATGCCCACTGTCAACACAGCTATAGTGTACTAAAATTTCTATTCAGAGCAGATGAGAAAATTAAATAAAAGGCATCCAAACAGAAATAAAGAAGCAAAATGATTTCTATACACATTACATATAGAAAATCCCCAAACACACACACACACACACAACTAAAACTAATTTAGCAAATTTACAAGGTGTAAGATTAACCCACAAAAATCAATTGTGTTTCAGTATACCAGAAGAGAGCATTATAAGAAGGAATTTAAGAACATAATTGCATTTCTAATAACATCTCCCAAAGTAAAATATCTAGAAATCGATTTAATTAAACAGGTGAAAGATCTGTACACTGAAAGCTATACACACAATTGCTGAAATCAAGAGCACTTAAATAACCCTGTGTTCCTGAGTTGTTGTGGTAACCATATTGCCTAAAGTAATCAACAGATCAGTGCAATCCCTATGAAATTTCTAATGGTCATTTCCACAGAAATAGAAAAGCTAATTTTTAAATTCACATAGAATTGCAAGAAGCCTCAGTTAGCAAAAAATAGTCTTGAAAAATAGAAAGAACAAATTTAAAGGGGTCATGCTTCCCAAATTCAAAACTTACTATGAGGCTACAGTAATCCAAGCTACGTGACCCTGACACAGAAAGAAGCAGAGAGCAATGAAATAGAATGCAGAGCTAAGAAATAAACCCTCACCAATGTGGTGAACTGATCTTGACAAGGGTGTCAAGCCCATTCAATAAGGACGGAGATTTCAAACAAAGGGTGCTGGCAACACTCACTACCAAAACAAATAAATAAAAATAAACTGAGACTTACTTTATTCCATATGTAAAGACTAAGTAAAAATGGAGCCAAGATCTAAATTTAGAAGCTGAAATGAAAACACTTGAGAAAAAAACATAAAAGGAAATCTTCATGATCTTTCATCAGTCAATGAATTCATAAGTGTGCCAGTCTGAATAAACTAGAGAAACAAATCCACAGAAATTCCCATGTTTATGAGAGAGTTTTATATGAAGCATAAATGTTCATTAAGAAAGCATCCCAACCCAGTGCGGTCCAAGCCTATAAATCCAACATTAGCCCATAAGTCCAACACTGATCTACAAAGTCCTCCTCCATCCCACAAAACACACGGAATGATACCCTGCAGGAGGAACGCCAAGTCAGTGAGCGTGGAAGCATCTCAGCGCTGGCAGGGATCTCCACGTGGCTGCTCCAGCACCCAGGGCTGTTCTCCTTGGGGATGTCTCGCAGGAAGTGAGTCTTGCCAGCTGAAGCAGGGAACTGGTTGAGACAGGCACACCCTGGACCACCATCAGAGAGCAAGAGACCAGAGAACAAGAAAGGCCAGGCTCACTGAGCCATTTATCTCTCTGCCCTTCAGGTGATCTCACACATGTTTATCGACCAGGTTGGCACAATAAACCTTTGCCACTTCAGTAAGTATGACATTAAAGTACCAGTGGCAAAACAATTTCTCAAAATTGAAAATTTTGTGCAGTAAAGGACACAGTCAAGAGTAAAGGGATAGCCCACTGAATGAAGAAAAACTATTAGCAAATCACCTCTCTGATAGAGGATCCAAATCCAGAATATATAAAGAATTCCTACTCCCAAACAACAATAAATAAACAATGCAATTAAAACTGGGCAAAACCAAGCCAAGCCTTGGAGACAAATCCGACTCACAATAACCCTGTAAGAGTTGCCCCATGGTGCTTCTAAGGCAGTAACTCTTTCTCCCATGGAGTGACTTGGGAGTTCAAACCACAGACGTTGGGATCAGTAATCAAGCAGGAAACATTTGTGCCACCAAACCACCACTATCGAGCCAATTCTGACTCAGAGGGACCCTGAAGGATAGCGTAGAAGTGTCTCTCTGGATTTTGGGGACAAGACATCTTGACGGGCGGGAGCAGACAACCTCCGCTGTGTGCTCATAAGCAGTGGCTGATAAGTTCAACTACCACCTTGTGGTTCAGAGCAGCACGTAACCCACAGGGTTTCTTTTGTGTCACAGGGCTCCTTTAAAAAGGTGGGGGGGGGGGGAGTGTGGTGGGCAAAGGACTTAAAAAGCCTTTTCTCCAAAGAAGATTTGGAATTACAAATAGTCAGTAGATCCATGAAAATATGCCAACTGAAAAATGTCATCAAAACCATACTAAGTTACTATCACATCCATGACAGTGACAACTGGAGGTCCAGGGTAAGGCAAATGATACTTTTGATACTGAATTAAGTTGGCAAAATGGTAGGTTGGTGGTGACTCCCAGGATTAGTAGGCAGTATAGAAGGCTGCTGATTCAAGAACAAAAACAAACAAACAAACTGATATCATATAACAAACCAGATGCTGTGTCTAGGTCCAAAAAGCAAACAAGCTTTTCCAGTACATCCATATATATTGGAAGCAGGCCAATCCTGCAAGGAAACTGTGTTTGCTGTTCATGGCAGATTTAATCATGGGAGTGATGACATTACATTAGAGTTGGTCATAAGGGCTGACTGCATTTGAACTGCCAATCCAGTGAAAACTCGGGGTTCAGCCAAGAGGACACATACCTTAACTACCACAGCTACTAATCAGAAGGTTGTAGGTTTAATTCCACCAGAGATGTTTCAGAAAAAATCCTGGTCTTGTGTGTCAGAATAAAATTGCTTCGTGGGGGTTTTCCATTATTGTTTTTTCAGAAGAAATTTACCAAATTTACCAGGCCTTTCTTCTGACTTGCCTCTGGTTAGATTTGATCCACCTTCTTTTAGCAGATAGGTATGTTAACAGTTACAACACGAGGGTCTTTCCAAAGAAATCAAATCTGTGTCTCAGGCTCTGCTTCTGGGGGATTCCCTTCAAAAACACTGTGGCAGCTGAGATGGCAGCATTTCTCTCATTCAGTCATTGCAGGGTGTTGTGTAAATAGATGGTCAGACATAGTAGAGCCACTCTTACGTTCCTGGATAAATTATTTCTTGACTTCAAGTTTTTCTTCACCTCTGGTTTCATCCTGCTAGTATTATATTGAAACATTTTTCATTTCTTTCATAAGTGGGATTGGTTTACTATTTCCCTCTCTGTTATCCTTATTTAGTTGTAATGAAAAATGTTAAACTAAGAATAAAATGTTAAAAAATTGATAGTGGTAATAGTTATGTGACTTTTCTTGGCATAATTGATCTATTGAATTGCATGACATGACAATAAAACTTTTTTAAAATACTAAATTCAGTTCATGAGAAGAGTTGGGTGGATTTCTTCTTTGTTCCTTATTCTCTGAATTTCTATAAAGAGATAAATTATTTGTAAAGTCACAGAAACCTGTTATCATTTGGTGGAGACAGATTTGATGATGGATTCCTTTTATTTAGTGACTATTAGTTTATTTGGTCTTTCTTTTATTAAAATTATTTATCATTTATATTTTATATAATTTATATATTATTTACATTTCCTTCTAACTACCCACTTCATGTATGTCTGAACACTTATTCCTATTATTTAAAATGACATGCTATAATGTTCATATTCTCTAGATACCTACTATTATGTCCCCTTTTTTAGTTTCCTCCAGTGAAAATTTTTCTTTGATTAGTCTCATCTAAACCCCTTCATTTATAATTTTTGTGACTTTACTGAGATAAAATTTATATATCTTAAAATGCACCCATTTTGCAGGTACCACCCAATAATTTTAAGTAAATTTACCAAGTTGTGAACTATCACCAGAATATAGGATTATATTTTAGGATTTTTAAAATCGTTTTATTGGGGGCTCATACAACTCTTATCACAATCCATCCATACATTCATTGTATGCAAAACACTTTTGTACATTTGTTGCCATCATCATTTTCACAACATTTTCTTTCTACTTAAGCCCCTGGTATCAGCGCTCACATTTCCCCTCCCTCCCCGCTCCTCCCTCCAGAATATAGTTTTTGACATTTTCCGCTCCAATGAAATTCCTCCTGGCCATTTCCAGTTAATCCTCATTTCTCATCAAGCCCAGCCCATCATCATTCTGCTTTCTTTCTTTGTGTATTTACCTTTTCTAAGTTATTCACATAATTAGGTGACCAAAGGTGGTCTTTGATGCCTGTGGCATTTCTTACCTAATGCTTTTGGGTGAGCCTTTCTCTTTTGTTTGCTCATTTATCCTAGAGTGGGCAGAGAGCCAGTCACAGCGCTCCGTGTGACTTGGCCCTGCCCTGGTGATGGAGGAGCTGGGCCTCTGACACGCAGAAGCCTGAGCCTTCAGCTCCCATGGGGGAAGTCTCATGGACAAGCCTCTGCCCTATCGTTGGTGGAGTGATTTGAAACCAAGGAAAGACCGACCCACGTTTTCATTTTTTTTTCTGGGAGGTTTAAACGAGTGTGCTAGTGTGGGCTGCTTGCTTCAGGGGGATCACAAAATTCTCCAGTTCCTGCTATTTATCACTTTTCCAATAGCTCTTCCCACAGGCCACCATCAGCCACGTGGCTCTCAGGGTGGTGGTTTTTGAACAAGGGACCCCACAGGGGTGGAAACCCCTCAACATGGATGCTTTCTTGGAGTGTGACACTCAGCTGAGATGGAACATGTTTCTCAGGGAGGGATCCTGGAGGTAAGGAATCCTGGAGTAGGCATGTGTGAGTCCGGGTAGACTTGAGACACACACACACAAAAAATTCAGAAACACGCATATGGATATGCGAGGTTTATATACAAGAGGAATGGAACATTGAGAAAGCATCCCAAACCAGTCCAGCCCAAGCCCACAAGTCCGATATTAGCCCATATGCCCGATATCAATCTATAAAGTCTTGTTCAGGCTGAGCCCTGGTGGCGTAGTGGTTGTGTGCAGGATTGCGGCCCACTGGGTTGGTGGTTCAAATCCAGCAGCAGCTCTACAGGAGCAAGACTGGGCCTCCCACACCCACCAGAGGGGCAGTGATGCCAAAAAAAAAAGTCTTCTTCAGATTTACGAGGCACATGCCATGATGCCAGGACAATCACCGGCCAGTGGGTGCAGAGTCTTGTCTATCCATGGTGGTAGAAGCATCTCAGAGCTGACAGGAGTCTCTATGTGGCTTTTCCAGGTTCCAAGGTCTGATTCCATCAGGGTAAGCCCCTGGGGCTTCTCCTCTGGCTCCTCCAGTTTCCAGGACTCAGTATCAGCATGCTGCCATGTTGTCTTGTCAGTAGAGCGTCTCCAAGGGACTGAGTCATGAGTCTCATCTCCAAGAGGAAAATTCCGTGAGATTTCCCAGAATTCTCAGAGAAAGCCATGTCAACACAGAAGTCTCACTGGTTATCTCCAGATTGACAGGCTAGACTCGACCCCTACACTCCCAATCAAGAAATTGACATAAGAATACATGACTGCCACAGTGCTGATGATTAACGAGCTTTCTGCCCACTGCCAAAGTTGGTGGTATAAGTCTCCCTCAAGAAAGCCCCCCTCACTGGCCCCCACAATGCTCAGGGGGACACCCTGAAGATTGATGTCCCCTCATTGACCCACAGTGCTCAAGGGGACACCCTGGAGACACAGTGCGAGTACTGTTCCCAGTCAGTCTCTCTCTCTCTCTCTCTCTCTCTCTCTCTCTCTCTCTCTCTCTCTCACACACACACACACACACACACATACACACACACACCTTGGGAAACATGAAGGGAGCACAACAAGGGGAGCAAAGCAATGCAATCCCTAAGGAATCCCGAAAATAGACTTCAGAATCTGTGGGCAGGGTGTGGCACTTCACCAGATCTGATTGGAAAACAATCAGATGGGGGACATGGGAGAGGAAGAGATGAGAGAAAAGGAAGGGGGAGTCAATAAACCCAGGGGCAAGGAAACAGTAAAAGATATAGAATCAATGGCAAGGAGGGTGTAGAACGCCTGGTGGAGGTTGATCAAGTGCCATGCAGCGGATAGGAAATACTGAGAATCAAAGGATTCAAGGAAAGTAAAAGGAAATAGAAGAAAGAACTAGGAGACAAAAAACATTTATAGAAGTGCAAATATAGGCAAGCACATATGTAAATAGAATAATATCTTTAAATACATGCACATATAATTAAATGTTAAGTGTTAAGGCAGCAGACAGGTATTGGGTGCCTACTCAAGTACTCCCTTAATGCTAGAACACTTTGTTCTATTAGCCTGACATTTTGTGATGCTCACCTTCCCGACATGATCGCTGAAGTCAAAATGGGTGAATGTGGTGAAGAAAACTGATGGTGTTCAGCTATTAAAAGAGATAGCCTCTGGGCTCTTTAAAATTTATTATTAAAAGATCATTTTTTAAAAAGATCATTTTATTGGGGGCTCTTACAACAATCCATACATCAATTGTATCAAGCATATTTGTACATATGTTGTCATCATCATTTGCTATACATTTCCTTCCTATTTGAGCTTAGTATCAGCTCCTCTTTTCCCCCACCCTCCCCCCACCTTTGTGACCCCTTAGTAAATGATAAATGATTATTCTTTTCATATCTTACACCGATCCGTCTCCCTTCCTTCATGGTTTCTGTTGTTTGCACTCCCTGGTGTGTGTGGGGGGTGCACTGTTTATTTGTCAACCTTTGCAATTGGTTCCCCCCTCCTCAGCATCTGGGGTCTTAAAAAGCTTGAAATTAAAGAAGCGGCCATCTAGCAGAGAAGCAACAAGCCTATGTGGAAGAAGTACACCAGCCTGTATGATCACGAGGAGTCAACAGGCCTCAGAGACCCCAAACAAACCAATATATTGATGCAAACGAAGGGGATCAGAATGGAGGCTGAAGTCCATCTGCAGACAATTGGATATTCCCTCACAGAAGGGTCACAGGGAACGAACAAGTCAGCCAGGGTGCAGTATAGCACTGATGGAACGCACTAAGTTTTTCTAGTTCTTTAATGCTTCACTATCATGACTGCAGTTCCACCTTACAAATCCAGCGAAACCGGGGCATGCACACTGGTACAGATAAGAGCTCGGGATACATGAAATCCAGGACAGATAAACCCTTCAGAAACAGTAATGGTTGTAGCGATATCATGAGGGTGATGTGAAGGAGAGAAGGGGGGGAAATTGGGAACTATCTATAACAATCAACGTATAACCCGCCTACCAGGGAGATGAACCACAGAAATGTAGGGAAAGGAAACAGTGAGTGGTGTAAGAGATGAAAATAATAATAATTTGTAATTTACCAGGAGTCCATCAGGGTGGGGGCAGTAGGGAAAAGAGAATAGCTAATACCAAGGGCTCAAAAAGAAAGAAAATGTTTTGAAAATGATGATGGCAGTATATGTACAAATGAGTTTGATTCAATTCGTGTATGGATTATTAGAAGAACTGTTAAGTGCCCCAATAAAATGATTTCTTAATATAATTAATTAAAGGCCTGGTGATCTACTTCAGAAAACTCGGCCGCCTAAAATCTTCTGGCACATGGTTCTACTCTGAGAGGCATGGGGGCGCCAGGATTCAGAAACGCCTTGTTGGCAACTGATGGTGTTCTCTGGCAGCCCTCTGCCCTCCCCCCTACCCCCACCCCACCCCAGCACTTTCCACTTGGTACCTGACTTGTAGATTCAGATACAGGTATTTTATAACTGTCTCTCAGGCACAAGAGAGTCCCTGGATGGCTCAAAGGGTTAAGTGTTGAGTACGAACCAAAAGACTGGTGGGTTCAGATCCAGGCAGAGGTACTTCAGAAGACAAAGTGATTGACTTTCTCAGGGTCACGGACTGACACACATGGGGTCGCCAGGAGTGGTTATCAATCTAACCACAACCGGTTTGGTCTGTTTTGAGGCTGGGACACAAACTGATAGCAGTGGCAGCACAATGAGTCCACCGGCTGGGATCCAGGATGATGGTAGTTCAAGAGGAGTTTAAACAACAGTACAAAACTGGGTCATGAAATACCAAGAACAATTTAAGTTACTATGCCAGGTGTGTGTCTATGGAAAATAGCCCTCATGGAATTAGTTTGAAATTGCTGACTGGTCTCTCACAGCTGGCAAATGGAAGCTACTCAGGGGTGCCCCTCCCCTCTGAGGTGACCAGGGCATGTGCCATTCCTGCCATACCCTAGATTTTGTTATTGTTGCTGTTAGATTCTGGCTCACACAGGCCGTTGCTGTGTTTGATACCACTGATCGTCACAGTCTGTCCATTAATCCCCTCACGGACTGTCTGCTCCTTTGCTGACCCGATATTCTACCAGGCAAGACGCCTTTCTCCAGGGACTGGTTTTTCCTGACAATAAACCTGCCCAAAGTGTAGAGAGGAAGTCTTGCCACCCTCACCTCTTTTTTGTTTGTTTTTGTGTGTGTGTGCATCACTACCCCCTAGTGGGAGTAGGAGGCCCAGCCTTGCTCTTGGAGAGCTGTTGCTGGATTTGAACCACCAACCCCGTGGGCTGCAGTCTTGCAGCCACTACACCATTGAGGCTCAGCCCCAGTCACCCACACCTGTAAGGACTATTCTGGTTGTATTTCTTCCCAGACAGACTTGTCTGTTGTTTTGACAGTCCCTGGGAAACATTCCTTGGCAACCCCATACGTCAAAGGAACTCTTTCTTCCTTCTTCATTGGATAGCTTCCCTGCACACAGCATTCAACTGAAAATATCATGGCTTGGGGCCAGGCACACCTTAGCCCTCAACGTGACATCTTCTTTCTTTAACCCTATAAAGAGACCTTTTGTCACACATTTGTCAACTGTTTAATTTCCCGACTGTTGCTCCCTTGAGGATTCATTGTATATCCAAATAAAGTTAAATCCTTGAAATGTTGGTGTTTTATACTGCTAGTGTGGTGTTGCCTATTGGTCCTATTATGAGGATTTGGGCTCTTTTAATGCTGAGATGTAACCCGTACTGAACGTTGTAGTCTTTGATCTTCATCAGTGCCTTAAGCCCTCTTTACTTTCAGCAAGCAAGTCTGCGTCCGCTGCACATTGAAGGTTGTTAATGAGCCTCCCTCTGATCCTAATGCCGCCTTCTTCATATAGTGCAATTTGTCTAAATCATTTGCCGAGAATCAGATTGAATAAATCTGGTGAATTTCAAAACTTTCTTCTGACATCCATTTTGGTCTTTAAAAACTTTCCTGTCTTTTGAATGACCCTTTGTTTTCTTCATGTATGATGTCCTTCTACAACTTGTTATGGGCTTGGGGCTCATTACTGTTTCGTGTATCAAGCCTATTCCTTAGATGCGCTGTAAATTAAACTGAGATATACTGAAGAGCTTGCTTTTTTAAAGTAGTTTTGTCTTTTTTGCCATATCTTAAACAATCCAATATATCCATCCACATACAATTCTGTTATTCAATCCTATTGAGTGGAGTTATATAATCATCAATGCTATCAGCAACCCTTTCCCCCTTACCCCCACCTCCCTTTTCCTGTACCCTCAGGGAACAAATACTCCTGTTACTGTTTCTGAAGGATTATCTGTCTTGACTTTCATGTACTGAAAGATCTTAAACATACAAAGGAACATACACAAGTCTAGCAAACTTAGCGAGGTAAAACAAACCCAAACCATAATAGTGAAAGGAAGAAGTATTAAAGAACTAGAGGATACTTAGGTGCTTCATCAGTGCCATACCACACTCTGGATTTATCGTCCCTTCTGTGTGACCCTTCTGAGGGACTGTCCACTTGTCCTTCAGGTGGGCTTTGGATCTCCACTACGTCCACACCCCATTCACATCGATTTGGTACTTGCTTTTGAACTGGCAACTCTTTCCGTCGACACCTCATGATCACATAGGCTGGTTGGTGTGCTGCTTTCACATGGGGTTTGTTGCTTCCCTGCTCGATGGCTGCTTGTTGAACTGCAAGCCTTTAAGACCCCAGACGTTGTATCTTTTCATAGGTCTCACCATCTGCTTTCTTCACCACATTTGCTTATGCACCCATTTTGTTTAAAGGCTTATTTTGGTTCTCTCATTCACAGCCAAGAGTTGATTCTGATTCAAAGAGACCCTGCACTTACAGAGTACATTCGCACTGTCTCCTTGGGGTTTCGGAGGCCGTAAATCTATACAGGAATAGAGAGCCTTATTTTTCTCCTGAGGAGCGGCCGGTGATTTCAAACTGCTGACCTTCCAGCTAGCAGTCTGATGTGCACCCCACTATGTCACCAGGGCTCCCTTGGGTCTCTAGATACTTTATTTTTAGGAACTGTGGTGGTCTATAAGGCGACCCATAAGGGCCTCAGTTCAAACCCACCAGCTGCTGCCCCTATGAGCGAGAGGAGGCTTCTGAAACACAACAGGGCAGTTCTACTCAGCTTAGGGCCACTCATCATCAGAATGGATAGTAGGGTTTCGTTTTCTTTGTAGATTCTCGAGCCAGGCCTCTGTAACGTGCCAATGTGTCTACAAAATCATAGCCAACCATGAGAGAACTAATCCCCAAAGCAGCCTTGCCCCCACCCACTCCCCACTCTTGATGGACTTGTCAGGCGGTGGGGAGGGCCGCGCGCTGCCACCGGAGCCGCGGCGCTGCGTTGTGCGCACTAGGAGGCAGCACCGCGCCGCGCAGCCCGCACGCGATGCGCAGCCCCGACCGTGTCCCGAGCCGGCGCGCCCCCGCCGGGCCCGGGCGTCCTCCTCGGAGCGTCGGGGCGCGGGGCAGCCTCGCGGGGAAGCTGCGGGGTCGAGTCGGCGAGCGGGTGCCGGTTTGCCTGTCCCGCACTGGCCAGCAGCGGCAGCGGGAGCTCACCGCATGCGGCCTCGCTTCCCCAGGAAGTTCTGGGAGCCACGCGGCGCGGGTCGGCGGGCTCCCCCGAGCCAGGACGGTGCCGCCGTGGGGGTCCCCTAAACTCTCTTAGGAGCAGCCGGGCGGGGCCGAGAGGCGGACGCGAGAGACTACAATTTCCAGAGTGCCCCGCGGCGCCAGGCGGAGTCGGCGAGCGCGCGCAGCCAATGAGGGGTCTCGGGCCGCAGCCGGCGAGCGGCAGGTGGAGCCGCGGGCCGGTGGGCGGGCGCGGGGCCGGGTCCCGGGAACGCGTCCCGGGGCTCGCGAGGTGGGCGGAGGGCGCGGCGGCCGCGGGGCCGGCATTCCGGAGGCGGCTCCGGGGACAGGAGCCGGCGGGGGCGGGGCCGCGGGCGGCCGCGCGGTTCCGGCTCTCCGCTCGCGGCACAACCCAGGGCGCACTTGCCGGGGCCGGGCTGCGGGGAAGGGCGGGTCCCGGGAGGATCCGGAGCGCCGCGGCCGCCGAGGCACCGCCGCCGCCACTGCCCGAGCCGGCGCCACCTCGCCCCGCGCGCTCCGAGCCATGGCTTTCGCCAATTTCCGTCGCATCCTGCGCCTGTCCACCTTCGAGAAGAGAAAGTCCCGCGAATACGAGCACGTCCGCCGGGACCTGGACCCCAACGAGGTGTGGGAGATCGTAGGCGAGCTGGGCGACGGCGCCTTCGGCAAGGTTTACAAGGTGAGGGCGCCGGAGGCGGCTGCGCGGGGGTCCGCCGGGGCTCCGGAAGGAAGGGGCGCTGACCCCAGGCCACTCGCGCTACGACTGGGGACGAGGTGTCCCGACCCCCAAACTCGGGGTCCCAGGCCCTCGCCCCAGTTTCCCGGCTCTTTGGGGAACCCCACCCAGGCCGGTTCCGTCCTGGGAGCTGGATGCTCCCTCTGACCACAGCTGTTGCCGGGCGAGCTCCGTTTCGAGCACTTCCTGTGAGTCCGGCACTGCGTTGGGCGACGCCGGGGGAGACAAAGGGGCGCCCAGCATTGGAGAGGGCCACCCGTAGCGCCCGCAGCGACAAACAAACAAACAAACCCCAAAACCCTGAGCTCCAAGACATACTGCTCAGAGAGACCGCGCAGAGGCTGTGGGTTTGCCCAGGCGCTTGGGGAAGCCGGCTGCGAGGGTTAGGACCAGTGAGGCTGGAGCGGCGGAGAAGACACCTGAAGAGGAGCCCAAGGCAGGGGACGGGGAGGGGGCAGAGGGCAGGGTGAGGTCCGGCACGTGGAGTCAGAAGTTCGGGTTGGAATTGTGGGCGGGGCTTGGTGGAGGGGAGTCAGGGCCCCAAGAATGCTGCGCTGCAGGGATCAGATTTTGATTCTGTGGGTCTGAGTCACGGCGCGGGAGTCACCCCGTCTGCAGTCACCTCTCCCCTAGAGGAATCCCAAGGCAGAGCGTTTCTCGAGGGGTGGGTGGGGCCACGCTGATTAAATCTAGACAGCTTGCAGCAGGACTTTGGGCTTCTGTTCCCTCGAGCCTCGTGAGTGGCTGAATTGCACTGGGGCTTTCAAACACCTACAAGCAGACGCCCCCTCCCCCCTCCCCCCACCACCTCGTGCACCCAGCTCGAATCTCCTTCCCTGGAGGGAAAAAGCTTTCTTGGGAGAATCCCGTTTGTGAGACTTGCGTGTGCTTCCTAAAGCAGTTGTCGGTCCTCCTTCTGAAACACCAGTTACCCTCCTGGGAACTCTTGCTGCTTTTGGCCACTCTGTAGGAAAAGCGGGACTTCCCCAGGTCAGACTGGACATTTTGGCTTGAAAGTGGCCCAGAGCCCATTTACTCAGAGTGTGGTTCCTAAGCCAACATCATCAGCACGGTCTGGGAGCTGGCTGGAAAGGCTGAGCCTCAGGCTCTACTCCCGACGCTTTGGAGTCAGCGTTCTCACAAGATCCTCCAGGTGACTCCTGAGCACTCAGGACTTTCAGAAGCTCTGTTATATATCCTTAGAGAGCAGCCAGCCCCCAGGGGTGCCTTTGTACTCTTACCATCTTCACTGCAGCCAGCATTTCCTGTTACAGGGTGGGAGCCCCAGAGGCATGAAGGTCCTGTGGTTACAGAGGCGGGCTCCCTGTCACTCATACTCTAGTCTTTGGGTACATGTTTTAAACCCTTCTTTGAGAATACATGTTTTCTCTTGAAAGTGCATGCTTTTCATAGCTGTATCTATCCTTCTGGGGCATGAGGAGATAGTCTCTCTGGCCACATGCCCTGTGTCCTTGTCAACCTAGGACAAAGTCTACCCTTCCAGATGCCCTCTGACCACCTACAGTTAGCTCATGTCATCGTCTACTTTTTCCAGAAAATTTAGTAGGTGTTTTGAGTACACGTTTTCAGTGCTTAAACAGATATTCTTCCCTCTTACCCATTGCAGGCAAGTTGATTCCAACAACCTCCTGTGAGTCAGTGTAGAACTGTGCCCCACAGGGTTTTACATGGTGTGTTTTTCCACCCTGGTGATGGAGTGGGTTGTGCGCTAGACTGTTAACTGCAAGATCAGTTCAAAAGCACCAGCCACTCCTCAGAAGAAAAATGAGGTATTCAACTCCTGCTTAGATTTATACCCTCAGAAACCCAAAGGGACAGTGCTACCGCACTCTGTAGGGAATCTATGAATCAGAATTGACTTGTGACAGTGGATGAGAGAGAAGAAATAAGCCCTTACACGAAATGGGTGCATAAGCAAATGTGGTGCAGAATGCTGATGGTGGCTGGCTATTAAAGCTATTGTGTCTGGGATCTTAAAGGCTTGCACGTAAAGAAGCAGCCCTCTAGCAACAAAGCCCACATGTAAGAAGCATGTGTGATCATGAGGTGTGGATGGGAAGAGGTATCAGAAGTTCAAAAACAAGCCACCAAATCGATGTGAAGGGGCGTGGATGTAGTGGAGACCCAAAACCCACCTGAAAGATAATTGGACCATCCCTTTCAGAAGGACCACACGGAAAGGCTTTCTACTCTCATAGAACTCCTGCTGTTAAGTGTTGAGTTGGTCCAAACTCTCTCACCTACACCATCGTTCTTACAGTTGCACCTCAGAAACCCACAGGGGCAGTTCTCTTCTCTCCTGTAGGGCTGCTATGAGTCGAGGCTATGGCAGTGAGTGAGTGAGAATTTTTCAGAAGCAGATCACCAGACCTTTCTTCTGAGGCACCTCTGGATGGACTCCAGCCGTTGTTCAGTCTTTTGGTTAGCCTGTTTGCACCCCCCAGGGGTCCCTATCCCTCCACCGATTGCTGCTGGTGTCACCTGGCACATGTTCTTTCAACTGCAGGACCTTGCTTTTATACTTGTTCGCTTTCTACTTGTCATATGTGCGCTTGTCATGTCTGTATGCCACTGTCCTGTTAAGAGTTTCCTGCTGTTCTGTGCAATGGAGTTCTGCACAAAGCTCTGGGAGTTCTGTACAAAGGAGCTCATCTGATTCACACCTAGTTTTGTCTCTGCCTGGTTTTCCAAAGCCAAGGCGCCAACAGTTTTTTAGGACCCCCTGACGCTGTACCCCATTCCCTGCAGCCTTGCTATCTGCCTTTATCTGCCTGCCTTAGGAGCAAAAGAGGCAGATAAGGTTGATTCTGTGCAAGGTCAAGTTCTTTCTCATGCAGCCATCATTTGATTGCAAACTGGTTTCAAAAGAAAATCACATCCATTCTGTTTCTTGATATAAAGTAAAGCTCCCAAGTTACATGGCTTCAGATTTTTCTTCATAGAAAACATCTTTGTTCTAGAGTTCATTTCTTTTGTATTCTCAAGATGCAGTAGAAAGGTGGGGAAGTGTCTGGTACGGTATGGAGTGGGAAAAGCACCCTTCAGCAGGGGGTGCTTGCTTTCCTCGTAGCCGAGGGAGAATGCTACACAGGCGCCCCAAAGGGACAGGCGTTTTGTGGTAAGGCTCGCATTTTGTTTGTTTCTTGGAAATCCCTTTGGTTTTGATCTGCTGCTGCCTTCCAGCTGCTGTTAGTTTAACAGTTTTAGAAGACTACGTCCTCGTGATGCGGTAGCCTACACACTGACCTAGGCACAAGGTCAGCGCTTCAAGCCTGCCATCCTCGGGAGAAAGACGAGGCTGTGTGCCCCGGCCGAGATGCAGAGTCTCAGAAACCCCAAAGGGACAGCTCTACTGTGTCCTTTAGGGCCGCGCTGTGATTGGAACCTGCTCGATGGCAATGAATTAGGAGTCTCAAATTGAGGACAAGCCCAAACATGGCAAACAGCCAAAGAGAACCCTGACTACTGCCCCTGGCTGGTCTGACCAGGGACACGAGGAAGAGCAGGTCCGCGGTGGCATGGGAGAACAAGGTCCAACAGAACTCATATTCTTAAAAGCCAGATTTACTGGATCGGAAGAGACTAGCTCGAGCAGTAGTTTGTTCTCAACCTTCCTAATGCTGTGACCCTTTCATACAGTTGCTCATGTTGTGCCAATTCGTAACAGTAGCAAAACTAGTTGTGAAGTAGCAAAGGAAATAATTTTATGGTTGGGGTTGATGAATCGGGTGACCCCTGTGAGGGGTCATGACCCAAAGGTTGAGAACCGCTACACTGGAGGGACCTTTTGAACTTGGCAAGGGAGTCTCTCCTGGAGGTCAACTTTTAGCTCTCAATAGAAACAGTGTCGCCCGTGAGCAGTGCGCTTCTTTAAATATTAATCATCCAAAAATCATAATAAAATTAATCATCTATCCAAGATCATTTCTTTTTCCTTTTTTAAAAAGTTGGAGTTTGATACATGTATCGTTCCATATTTCAATCACACCAAGTAGTCCAATCGTTACTACAATCAGTTTCCCAACAGCCCCGGTTCCCTTAAAGTGAGGATGGCAGAGTGATGGGGGTGGGCCAGGGAGGCTACATGAATGGAAACAAAACCAGCAGGGTGGAAAGATGAGGATGCTGACGGGACCTGCTGTGGAAAATGTAGCCAGTGTGAATTTAGATTACTCGTGAATATGGACTGTTAATAAGGAGAAGTTGAATGCGCTGTGTCAACTTTCACCAAAGCTACAATTAAATATAGATGTTTTAAAATTGCAACAACAAAAAATCTCCACATGCCTCCATCTATTGCTGTTCACATGTGGAGGTATTCCCTTACAAACCTTACGGCTGTTAGAGTAATTCTTCACGTGGGGCTGTCATCCTAAAGCCTTTGCTTACTGTCATCCTAAAGCCGTTGCTGGAAGTGCTTTGCAGGTGACCTGGTGGGGTGGCTCAGTATCTCACAGTGTAACTTTACTAGGCATCTGGGAAATTGTCTCTGTTGTCCTGCGCACATGTTGAAGTTGCTTTGATGCTTACTGTGCTGTAAACGACTTACGCATGCTCACTGCCAGTGAGAAGATTCTGACTCACAGTGACCCCACAGGACAGGGAAGCTCTGCTCCGCTGGGTTTCTGGAACTGGAACTCACGAGGACAGGTCAGCAGCCCAACATGTAACCACTACCCCCACTCGGCCTCCTTCGGCTGCCATGGGACAGCTGCGTGCCAAAGTCCATCGGGCTGTACACGAAGGCACACAGTCAAAGCCAGAGGACTTAGAGGAAAAACTGGGGGAAGGACGTGACACCTGAAAATGTAGGGAACCAAAGGATAAGAACTTAGTGAAAAACAGCACCATTATTATTCTGTTTTTTTAAACGGTGAGTCTGTGCCAGAGCCAGGATAGTAATCTAGGTCAGTGTGACCCTAGACCTGACATTCTCCATTTGCTCTTTAATTAAAGTCAAATATACACAGAATACAAAAATGGACATGTGCCATTTGTAAATTCCGTGACATTCATTACGCTTACCATGTTGAACTCTTAGAAGCCTCCGTGGATTGGCGACCGTGGACCGAGATTTCCAGTTTTACAATGAGCCTGGTAGCAGAACTGTCAAATGTGGCACAACGACCTGGCTCCTAAAATTCTTTATCCGAAATGATTCTTCTTTTTTTTTTTTAAAGGCTCTACTCCTAGGAAGGTACTACTAGGTCAGAAAGAATGCATCTGTGAGGGTCATTTTAAAAAGACAGTGTGATTAAAATATAGCACCTCCCCTTGGAAGCGTACACACACACACACACACACACACACACACACACACACCCCAAACAAAAAACAAGTAAGCCCTCACTGCCATCAAGTTGAGTCCATTCATGGTGACCCTCTCTGACAAACTAGACTGGCCGACCCTGTGGGTTTCCCAGACCACCCTGGAGGAAAACTTCATCTTTCTTCCATGAGTCAGCTAGGGCTTCGCAGCTGCTCTCCTGACCCCTCCAGGGCTGTCACACAGGACACTAGAGTCCCCCTTTGTTCCTTGCTCTGGCTGAGAGCTAGTCCCTGAGCCCTCCATGGCACTGGGGAGGAGGAGATCTCTTGGGCCCTGTGCAGCTGGACTGGCTTTGTGGCTTGTTTGTCAACCTGCATCCTTCAAGTGCGACATCCTGTCCCCTATGGCCGCCAGCTCCCCACCCTGTGCCCCCAGGCTGAGGTTTCTCCTTTACCTCCTCTCTTGCCTAACACTGCGAAAGCTGGGCTTCCGCTTCCTCTGGGGGCTCCAGGGAGCCTCCCCTCTTCCGGATAGAGACCTGCCCTCCCCACTCCCTGCCGCCAGTAACCTTATTTCCGTTCAGCCAAGTATTTTTAAGCAGAAAGAACCCTTGCTATTGTGAAAGGTTCCTGAAGTAGCTGTGCAGCAGGGTGGTCTGAGCTCTCCTGCCTGCACTTGGGTGCTGATGTAGGACGGGGACCCTGGGAAGGGACTCCAGAGAGACCAAGACCCTGGTAGTTTCGTCTGCTCTCTGCTACGCATGCGACCACTGGCCCAGTCAGTGGCCTCCCTGAAGGAAGGCTTGCTATTTCTGATGCGGGGTCACCATGAGTGGACTCCTGGCAGTGGGTTTTGTTTTATCCTAAAGAAATGAACTCAGGGCTGAGCCTCTGGCCTAAGTGGTTGAGTGCGAGACTGCAGCTCGGGGGCTTGGCGGTTCAAATCCAGCGGCGGCTCTCGGGAGCAGTCCTGGATGGCTCCCATGACCACCAGAGGGCAGTGATCCCCCCCCCCCCCGAAAAGAAATGAACTCAACAGCCAGGTGAACCCCAGCCCCTCACCCTGGGGAGTCCTCTCATTCCCCATCTGCTGCTACTCAGATTAAGAGAGACATTCCCAGGGGTGTGCACCCCAGGGCCCCAAAGAACCCTGGGTGATTCTTCCGGCCCCACTGCTGATAGTTGGAGGAAGATATTTGAGGTTCCCTAGGTTCCCAGTCCTGGCTATCTCAGAAGCTCGAAACATACAAACCAAAACAAAAACAAACAAAAAACAACAACCCCCTCAAGCCCTCTCACTGCCATCAAGTCAATGTGGACTCAAAGTGACCCTAGAGGAAGGATCGAACTACCCTCTGAGTTTCTGCGGATGACACTCTGTGTAAGGGAGTGGAAAGCCCTGTCTCTCTGCAGCAGACAGGGTGACTGGTGCTTTCCACTGGCTGACCTGCCAAGAGCAGCCCAGGTCAGCGGGCCACGGGCCCACCGGGCCTCTTCATGCCCAAGCCAGTCAGTCCCGCCTGAGAATGGCACCCCCCTCTTGAGGTGAGGCTGTAAGGGGGTGATGGGTTTAGCACCTGAGCCCCATCCAGGAAGTGCATGCTCAGGAAACAAAAGTAATTTGTTATTGTCCGTGTTCTTGGTAACGGGTTGCCGTGGAGCCTGTTCTGAGTCAGGGCGGCCGCCTGTGTATCAGAGTAGCACTGGGCTCCGCAGGGCTTTCCGGGATGGTTTTGTGGAAGTAGACCCCCAGACTAATTTTCTTTTTATTATTTTTTCTTTTTTTTTATTGTTATTTTTCACTAAACGGGAGCTCTTGCAGATATTCTAACAATCCATATTTCATTTAGATCAGGCATGACTGTACAAAGCTACCACCATGCATTTCAATACATTTTATTTCTTCCTGAACTCCTTGACATCAGCTCCCCTTTATCCCTTCCCTGCCCCCAGGAACCCTTATTATGATATTACGTTTTGTTACTATTTTCCGTATCCAGCACCATTCAGTGTATCTGTTCACTGACAATACGTTCTCCTCAAATGGGGTTATCACTGCTGTCAGCTCCCCATCATCACCTCTCCCCATCCCCTCAGGAAATCATTACTCCCCTTACTGTTTCTAAGGGGTTTCTAGGGCTGAGCCCCGGTGGCGTAGTGGTTGTGCGCGGGACTGCGGCCTGCTGGGACGGAGGTTCAATTCCAGCAGTCGGGCTGGGCCTCCTACTCCCACCACCAGAAAGCAGTGATGCCCCCCCAAAAACAAAACAAACAAACAATCAAAGGGGTTTCTATTTTGACTTTCATGCATCTAGCATTTTTTTTTTTTACACCTAGCACTTTTAATGATACAAATGAACATACTCAGGTCCAGCAAGATTAGTAAGGTGGAGAAAAAGACCATAATAGTAAGGGGAGGGTATATCAAAGAACTAGAGGATAGTTATGTGTTTCATCAGTGCTATACCACTGCCTAGATTTATTGTCATGTCTTCCCTGTGGCCCTTCTGTGAGGGACTGACCAATTTTCTTTTTTTTTTTGGGCATCACTGCTCTCCGGTGGTGGGAGTAGGAGGCCCAGCCCCACTGCTGGAATTGAACCTCCGTCCCAGTGGGCCGCATTCCCGTGCACAACCACTACGCCACCGGGGCTCAGCCAACCAATTTTCTTATAGGTGGGTTTTTGGGACTCCCCTTTGTCCGCGCTCCTTCAGGACAATTCCATTGCTTGTTTTTCAACTTCTGATACCTATCCCTGTTGACATCTCATGGTCACACAGTCAAGGCTGGTGTGCTTTTTCCTTGTGGGCTCAGTTGCTTTCCTGCTAGATGACCACTTGTTTAACTCCAAGCCAAGCTTTTCTTTCAAGGCATTTCTGGGTGAACTCAAACCTCCAACCTTGAAGCTACCAGCTAAGTGCATAACTGTTTCCACCACCCAGGGACTCCTTGGTACCAAACAGATATGGCTCCGGTCAGTCACCATGACTTAATGTACTTATGTGCTTCTTGTACTTAGTGGGTATATGTAACTAATTCCGTACATAGGGTTTGGCCCCTTGGCTCTACTGGCATTTGGGGCCCTGTCATTTTTTGTAAGGGATAGTTTTTCTGTGCATTCTCAGATGTTAGCAGCTTCTCTATGCCAGCTTCATTCAAAGAGGATAGAAAAACAGGAGAAATGAATTTCACTAGTATATATTAGTTAAACCAGAATATCTGAAATCGTATGCTTAGAATCTCATTATGTAGCTTTAATGCAATATGTATGTATATGTATACATACACACATGCAAAAGGAGCTCTAATGGTATAGTGGATTATGCGTTGGGCTGCTAACTACAAATTCAGCAGTTCGAAACTACCAGCTGCTCTGTGGGAGAAAGCTTTATGAGACATTTTGCTTCCCAAATCTGTGACTGTCTCGGAAGCCCACGGGGGCAGTCCTATTCCATCCTTTAGGGGTGCTAGGAGATGGGATGGCTCAAGGGCAGTGAGTTGGAATGTATATACACCTGTGTACTTCAGCATACCTGTATGCACTCTGTCTTGGGGTGTGGTGTGAGGCCCGTGGTAGGGCAGATTTGAGCTATGCTGTTCGCTGCGACCTGCTTCACCGCCCCTCTCTGTTGCCTCTCAGGCACGGTGCTTAGTGGGCTGGAGGGCTGCCTGTGCCTCGTGAGGCGGGTCAGGGCGAATGCAGATGTGGAAGAGGGTGGTTGGTGGTGGGCGTTCAGACTGGGCACAACAGAATGAAGCCCTGTCCCGCCCCACGCCAGCCTCATAATAGTCGCCATGTTTGAGCCCATTGTTGTAGTCAGTGTGTCCATCCTCTGCTCTTCTGCTGCCCCACGAACACGGAGCCTGGGTGGCACAGTGGTTACCCGTTGGCCTGCCAACCGCACGGTCAGGCAGCAGCCCCTCGAAGGCAGTGGGTGAGAGTTTCTATGCCCGTGAAGAGTCCAGCCTCAGAAACTCACAGGAACAGCCGCAGCCTGCCCGAGGGTCACTCCGAGTCGGCATGGAGCCCATGACAGTGAGCTGAGGAGAGTTCCACGAAGGGGAAGGGCTGGCACCTACATTCTGCGCCACCACGGATAGGTAGTGACCCCCCTGCTGATCAAGGCCACGCAGCTTCTCCGTCGCCGGATGGGAACTTCAACCCCCATCTCTGAGGCCTGCCCCAGGGCACAGCCCGGAGTGGGAGATGGAGGGCCCTGCCCAGGAATGACCACCTCCCAGGCTGGGCCCCAGACTCCAGCAGAGCCTGGTGAGGGCCTCTCTCTGAGAGGAAGTGGTGAGTGGGTGGGAGGCCAGGCTAGCAGAGGAAGTGGCAGGGGGAGGGGGAGGGTGTCAGGCGAGGAAGCTCCTGCCCCTGGGGCCCTGGTGGGGGTGGGGATGGCGGCACCACAGCACCGTAGGGCGCAAGGCACCTCTAGAGCAGGGCCAGGCAGGGATGCACCACGAGGGAGCCTCCTCCTCGATACCACTTCCTCCCCCCCCCCCCCCCCCCCCCCCCCCCCCCCCCCCCCCCCCCCCCCCCCCCCCCCCCCCCCCCCCCCCCCCCCCCCCCCCCCCAGCCTCTGCCCCTCTCCCTTCCTCTTTCTCTTCACTTTCCTCATTGCTGCACTCCACCCCACCCCTTACCCCATTTGTAATTGTAGGCCATGGAGTCATTCCACCTGTGGTCCCCTCTCCCCAGAATACCTCCTGAACATTATCCCACAGAAGTAGATCACCAGCCCCTTCCTCCTGGGCGGGCCGGGCCAAGAACTTCGCCATGGAGTCACGAGGGCTTCCTCTATGACTTGCTCATTTTTCCTTACTAATTGAAAGTGCAGCAGCCGTGGTAGTGTAGTGCCTTGGATGGGCTGCTAACCACAGAGTCATTTGCTTCAAAACTACCAGCTGCTTCTTGGGGAGGAAGGAGGCTTTCTATTCTCATAAAGAGTGACAGGCTCGGACACCCAAGGGGACAGCTCTCCCCGTCCTGCAGGGTCTTCAGGAGTCAGCGTGGACGCTGTGGCAGTCAGTGAGTGAGTGAGGAGGCTATGGCAGAGCTCAGATGCGGATCGGGGCGTTGGCAACTGTGCCAGTGACGAGAGCCATTGAGTCCAGCCAGTCTGCACTTAGTTGTCGTGGAGGAGGAGTGGAGCCCCCTGGGCGCGGCCGGAGGAAGCACAGCCTTTCTGCCTCAGGACCTTTGCACTGGCTGTTCTCTCCCCGCGGTGTCAATGTCTTCCTTCAGGACTTTGTTTCAGCGCCCCCTCCTCAGAGAGGCCTGTCCTGACCGCTGTACCCGACTGCAGGGACAGCTCCCTGTGGATTTGTCACAGCTCTTGGGACAAACAAGGATTACCACGGGTATGTCGCCTTGTTTCTGACCTTTCTGACAGATGGAAGGGTTGTAAGGACAGGGAGTTATTGATCTCTATTTTGTGTGCCCCCCACACCTGGGACAGAAGCTGCTTATTTAATATCTGCTGAAGGAATGCGTGAATGCCGAATCCACTGTCCTCACGCTCCCTGGGCCGGCTCAGCTTCGGGCCCAGAATCTGTTCTGAGCTTCCTCCTGCCTCCATCCACTCCTTGGCTGTGTGACCTTGGCCAGGTCACCTCACCCTCCATGCTTCCATTTCCTTTTGTTAACTTTGGTGTCATGAATTGGGTGAAGACTTACAGAGCAAATCATCAGGGATGTAAATTTTTTTTACTTGAATTATTGTTATTAATTCATTACATTCAATAATACAAAAGTAAGTATGAGTAGGAAAATAGACACTATGTTTTTGTAAGAATGAATATAAAGACCAACCAATTTTTTTACCTTTGTCGAAGATCACCAGTTTTACATTCAGCTGTCCATAAGCATTTTTCGCTTCATCCCATTCATGTTTGTTCCTTCCATGTACCGTGACTCATTCCAGTATTTCCAGTTCCCATCCCTCCTTCTTTCCCAACCCTACACTTGGACAAATGCCGCCCTTTTGATCTCAAATGCTTCATGTCCTCTCTAGTATCATTGCCTCACTTACAAGCATGTGTGTTGTTCTGCTGAAAATTGAATACAAGGGTGAGTTCATTTTAAGACTTCATGTGTGACTGAAGGGCCATAGCCATAGTTCATCAGCCCACCAATGATTTTGAGTTTTGTCCCATATTTTCCTCCTGTTCTATTCAGGGCCTTCTATTAGGGTCTCTTCCAGAGCAGTTGGTAGAGGTAAGCGGGCACCATCTAGTTCTTCTGGTGTCCAGGCTGTAGAGACCGGCATTGAGTGGTCTTCGTCCCTGAAAGGCGCCCAGGCCGGTGATACAGAGCGTTATGTGTTGGACTGCTAACCACATGGCCAGCGGTTTGAAACCACCCTTCGCTCCTCAGGAGAAAGATGGGGCTTTCTATCCCCGTCAGAAGTGATGGTCTTCGAAAGCCACAGGGATTCTTCTCCCCTGTCCTACAGGGTCCCTGTGAGTCATAATCAACTCAATGGCACTGAGTTGGGGCTTTGATTTTGCCCCATTAAAACAGTTGTTTTCCATGCGTCTTCCATTTCATCCCTATCTTCACCTCCAGACACCAGAGACCAACCTTACCTGTGTCGTGCCAGTTGACGGGGCTCCTCTGTGAGCCCCCGTTTCTGGGGCTGCAAAATGAGGATCAAAGCAGGATCGCCAACTGCAGAGAGTGGTGTGTGAGGGTAGAGACAGGGCATCGTGCTGTTCCTGTGGGGCTGGCGGATGCTGCCGGTTGACTAGATAGGTGTCTGGCTTCCTATAGCTGAACCAGCCAGGTCCCTGAGATCTGTGGTCCCACCCCCCTTGCTCGTGAAGCTGGCGGCTGCTCCTGGGTGGGTGCGGAAGGGGGCTCAGACTAACATCTGATATGTGTTATGAAGAAAGACACGAGGATTTGATGGCGTTAAAGAAGTCTCCATCCCGGTATTCGAGGTCAAAAAGCCAGGATGAAGGTCGCAACTCTGTGCCTGCCACGGTCCGTCCCTCAAGGGCAGGATAATGGGGGGAGCAGTGCTGGAGCTCTGAGCCTCCGCTGTGCCCTCCTTCCTGGAAAGCTCTAGCCATTCCTGTCTGGGAGCCAGGCTGGTTCTTGGCTCTCAGCGGCTGTGTGACTCTGAGGCAGTGGCCCCGTTAGAGCTGGCCCGGTTCCCTGCTGAACCCCATAATTGCTTGTCCCTCTGTTTTGCGTCTGGGTGGGCCCTGGCTCAGACCCGCTTCTGTGTCCTGGAGCTCCCATTTCAGGGGCTGAGCTGAGTGACATGTGGGGAGCCTGGACGCCCAGTGCCGCAGTGCTGCGCAGTGCTGTGTGGCTCTCCGCAGCTCTCAGCAGTGTGCTCCCAAAGCCGACTCTCGGCCACCCCCTGCACCAGCCCTGCCTCAGAGGCTCCTGATAGGGTCACGTGCTCAACTTGCTGAAGGACCTTACCCCTCTGTGCCTTGGCTTCCTGGTCGACAGAAATGTGATACCAGGACCTCTCATACGTGGGATATCAGGCATCTTAATACCTGCAGTCTTTTTAAAAAGTCCTTACCTAGAAAGAGATTTCTATCAATACATGGTATGCACAGTTGCAGAAGGGGCTAAGGGCAGGCTGGTTGGTGAAGTCTCTGGGTGAGAGGTCAGCTGGAGGCATCTTCTGACTCCTGTAGATGCAGGAGCTGACGAACAGGAAGACCACAGGCTGACGGATACTGAGCTGAATGCCTCTGAGATGGGCTCAGTGAATCCAGCGTGGGTGCCATCTTATGGGGCCTGCATCCAGGGATAAGAGCCGGGACGTGGTGGAATTCCCCAGAGCCTCGCTTTCCATCTAAGTTGCGTTAGTGCTGTGCGTGTGGGTGCATGTGGGGGTTAGAAAGGGACCCAGGCATTTGGGAGACAGCTTGGCAGCCTGGGAGTCCAGCCCTCAGCCTTCGCTGCAGCTCTGCCTGATTGGTGTCGAGGGCACGACTCCAGGGACTCAGGCAGACAAGTGATGTCCCCTGGAGCCGGGGAGCAGCCTCCCGCTGCAAGAGAGCGGGGTGTCATCTCCTGCTTTGTGACCCAAAGGGCAGCTCACGACTGATTGCTTGATGGGAATACAAATGGCCAACCGGTGTAGGGAGTTCCATCAAGTACAGAAGACTGGGCTTGAGAAGCCAGGCAATCAGAATCAACAGCTTCCCAGGGGCCCCGCCCTGCCGTGTGGCTTTCACTGGTTGAATGACCCTGCAGCCCCTTCGACAGGAACTATTAGCATCTTTATTGGACACATAAGGAAACTGAAAGACGAGAGTAGCGCCCAGGGTCGCCAGGCCAGGAGGAGGTCGCCAGACAATAGGGTACAGCCCCACCAGGAACCATCCTAGGGGTTGGTTTTCAGAATGCTGGAGGCGATTATCTCTGGGAAGACCTCTGGGTGGCTTGGCTTTGCTCCATTGTGCCATCCCCTCGCCTGACAGTGTTCTGTCGTGAGGGTATGTTACTTAACACACCAGCCGACCAGACTTGACCGGTGGCGACCGTGGTGTAGGAGGAGGAAGAGCTTTGCTCAGGGCCATTGCGTTTATGCCAGTGGTGTTGGAATGATTGGGAAAAGGAGAGCCATCATGGTTTTGCAGCACAGTTCAGTGGCACTGAATGACGCGTGGTGAACAGTTGGTGAAGTGGAGGATGTTTTATTGTGCACGTTTTTACTACAATTAAAAAAATCATGCACAATAATGTTGAGTTCTAGGAAGAAGAAAGTTCTCTAAAATGGACTGAGGTAAGGCTTGTTCAACTCTTACTGATCAGATTGAACTGCTGCATTGTAGGATACATGGATGAAATGCCAAGAAGACGTAAAAGCAAAACAAAAACCCAGCTTCTGGGTTTGTTGGTTTGTTGCTGACCCCAGTTCCCAGCACCCCAGTAGGTATCAGAGCCTTCATAGCATGAGGTTCAATGGCTGGGTTTTGGAGAGTAGCTTCGGGGACTCAAACCTAGGATGGCTGTGAGGCGGGGGCAGGGCCAGAGTTTTTGTGCAGAGTCACTCTGTTGCAACCCACTGGACGGACGTCACGACAGCAGGCCTTCTCACGGCGGGCCTGGGGGGTTGGACCCACCGTCTTTCAGTTAGTAGAGGAGGCCTTCACTGTTGGCCCCACATGGGGACCCCTATGACTTTTCGAATCTTGAAACACAGGACAAACGTCACGATTACCCTTGCATTGGGGGCCAAACTCAGCTCTTCTTATTTTGCGGGCTGTCTGGACAAGCAGGCTGGTGATAGGCCGCGTGTCCCGAGTGGCGGTCAAGGTGGAGTGAGGTGACGTTCATAAGGTGCTTTCCCGGTGTGGGGATGTACCAGAAAAACGACCGCAGTCAGGGTCAATTCATAACGCGACGATGACAGGACAGGCGACTCCTGTGAGTTTGCCAGACTGCACGTTTTGAGGGGCATAGAAAGGCCCTTCTAAAGCAGAGCAGGCGGGCGGGGGTTTCAAACTGCTGACCTTGCATTTACAGCCCACCACGCAGGCTGTCATGCCTGCATAGGAGCCCCTGATTCAGCATGCTGCCATCTTCCTTTGTGCTCAGAGTGCTGAGCCCCTCTGGACTTCAGAGCCCCAAAGGAAACCTGCGGCTGGGACGTTGATTCCGACTCCGGATGACCTATGGGTCACAGGGTGGGGCCGCATGGCGCAGGGTTTCTCGGCTGTGGTCCTCGGGAAATCAGATCAGCCCCCTGCTTTTCCGTGGGGCTGCTAAGAAGGTTCGAACCACCCACATTCACGTCAGCAGCTCGCAGCCCCAGGGACCTCTTGCTGACATTGCACTGCTATCACTCAGCACAGATCCCGTTCCGGGCCCTGCTCCTGGGAGAGCTTGGGATCGTGGCGCCAGTCACCTTCCACGTTGCCTTTGTGAGCAGTGTGTCAGGTTGGATTCCCATCACTTTGGATGACCTGCGATCCAAAGGCCCCACGTCCCCCGCCCCGTTGGACAGGTGGCCTGGAATTTTGACCCTGGCCATGGTTTAGGATTCTTGTTTGGGTTTCGTTTTGTTTGCTGGCTCACCTGTGCCAGAAAGACTGGGCAGGCCTCTGCTCCCCAAAGGACAGGGCAAATACACACGTCTGGAAGCTGGGTCATTCCTTTCCTTTGTGCTTCATAATCTTGGCCATTCTAAAGTGTCGCTTGTTCTGAAACTCAGCTGTCTCAGTTGTCGTTAAACTGAAACTTGGCATGGCACTTAGTGATCTGGACAAGGCTTCTCCCTCCTTGTCAGGACTGGTTAACTCTGAGCATGCCGGCCTGGTCACAGGCTCTGCCGTCCCTCGGTGCTGGAGAACAGAGAGACCCCGAACCTAACTGGTGGGGAGGAGGCTGCCCCCGACCTGCACCGGTCCCCGTCTTCCATGGTGGGCAGGCACAAACACCCTTTACACTACTCATTATTTACTGGGGAGGGGGGGTCACCCCTATAGTAGGCATACTGGGGAACAAGAGGAGCATAGGTTTAAGCTTTAAACACATGCACTCCCTCTCTCCCAAGGGAGAACAGAACCAACCAGGGGCTACTGACTAACCCATGGGGGTTTCTCAGTGTTCCCGGGTGCCTTTGGAATTGCCCACATCTCCATTAGGACACTGGGGGTCGTTTCTAGGCTTGCCCAAGGGCACGTAGCAGCTGAACGATTTGCCTGAGCCCTTGACTCTAGGTCTTTTTATTCCAATCCTGTGCTCTTTGTCGGCTGTGTCATTTGATGGGGGCTTTGTTCATTTCTAAACTTGCCAAAATAAGACATTGTATGGAGTGGAATATGTTCCTGTAAAAATAACTTACTGTATCTGGCTACAGTACTGAGCAAAGCACTGGTGTTTTTCAACCTCTCTCCCGTTTACCTAGCCATCAATGGGCCCGTCATGTACCCATCCACTCACCTTATCGGTCCTTTGCCCACCTCGCCACTATAGGTTGGTTCACGTGCGTTTGGGAAAAGACAACTTAATGCTTCTGCTTTCCCACCTCCTGATGTGGCACATAGGTTTCCTCATCCACTTACTCATTTATCCTCCAGCCTTCCACCGATCCATCATCCATCCATCTGCTCACACAGGCTTTCTTCCCTTGACCTATGCATCGCTTCTTCCATTCACTCATCCACCCATTCACTTACCTTTCCTCTATCTTCCCATCCATCCTCCCATCTACCCAACCTCTCTCCCATTTACCCACCTGTCCGATCCTGTACCTTTTCACCCATTTGCCCATTCATTTTCTTACCCATCTACCTACCAGCTCACTCACCCATCTGCGCTGCCGTCCACCCATCTATGCACTCAGCCACCTTCCTACTTTTTTAAACCATTTGTTCTTTTATCTCTCCATCCTCCATCGACTACCAGGTGCCAGGCCCTGTGTCGGTGTTCAGTACCCTTGTTCTGGCTCCTAGCGACCCTGTGTGGAGCAGAACAGAATACTGCAGGCCTTGCCGTCTCAGTCTCATCACCGTCATCACCGTCACGATGGTCGACCCCTCTGTTTCACCAAGCGTAGTGTCCTTTTCCAGGGACTGGTCTCTCCTGATGTCCAAAGTACATGAGATAAGAGTCTCACCATGTGCTGGCTTCTAAGGAAATCCTGATGATCCCTTTTCCAGGATACATTTGCTTATTTATCTGGGAGTCCACGATGCATTCAATATATTTTGCCATCCCCGTGATTCATATGCGTCAGTTATTTTTCAGTCTCCCTCATTCATCATCCAACTTCCATATGCACATGGAGGCTCTTAAAAATATCATGCCGTAGGTCAGGTGCCCCTTAGTTCTCAGAGACACATTGTGTGCTCTTTAGCAAGGCCTCGGGCAGCAGGTCTGTCGTCATCTGATTTCTTGACTGCTGTTCCCATGGTGTTGATTATGGATCCAGGTCAAATGAAACCCTGGATGACTTCCGTCTTTTGTGTGGTGATAATGATGTTGTCTGTCCGTCCAGTTGTGACGGTTTGAGTTTTCTTTCCATTGGGTTGTAACCCGTCCTGAAGGCTGGCTTTCTGAGCTTCATCAGTAAGTACTTCAAACCCTCTGGGCCCTCAGCAAGCCAGGTGCGCCACCTGCACAGCTCACGCAGGTTGTTCATGAGTCTCCCTCCGACTCTGGTGCCATGCTTGTCCTGGTTCCTGGCTCATGAATAACCATGGTGAGAGGACACAGCCCTGACAAGCATCTTCTCTGACTTTGAACCCATGCAGTATTTTCTTGTTGTGTCCCAAATACTACCTCTTGTTTTTCTGCGAATACTACCTCTTGTTCTGTGTATCTGCATAAGGACAATGAAGTGTCCTGGCATCCTTGTTCTTCACAATGGTACCCATAATTCGTTAGCCACACAGTAAAACGCTGCTGCATAGTCCATAAAACACAGGTAAACATTTTAATGACGATCACTGCTTTCTGCCAAGATCCCTCTGATCTCAGCAATGATATCCTGCTTTCCATATCCTGGTCAGGCTCTGTGGGGTAGATGAAAATTAATCAGGCATAGCGTCGTCTTTCAGGAGCTGGCAGCACACACCCCGTGAGCACCAGTGACGATGGTTCCAGGCTGCGGTGGGAACCTTCATGAGCTCTGAAGAAGCTCAGGAGGGGGAAGAGCTCTAGAGAAAGACTCCCTGGGGAAGGCCGATGGAGTTCCACTTGGCGGGATGGTGAAGTCCAGGGATAGGGAAGGCCTTACAAAAAGTGACAGGAAAGGCATGACACGAAGCGTGGAAGTGGGAAGGGAGTTTGGTAGACTGGCTCCAGCATGATCTGAAATTAATAATAATAATAATAATAATAATAATAATAATAATAATAATAATGAAAAACAACCCACTGCCTTTGAGCCGATCCCAACTCATAAGCAACCCAACTTGGGGGGCAGAGAAGACCTTCCAAGGGGTTCCAAGGCTACGCTTTCAGGGAGAGCAGAATGCCTCCTCTCTCCTGAGGAGCTGTGGGTGTGTTTGACTTCTGATCTCGTGGTTAGGCCCATTGCATGACGCATTCCCCCAGCAGGGCTCCCATCAAGGTGGGCGGAGGGCAGGGCGGAAGGGTTGCGTGTGCTGCGGGAGTGTGGCTTCCTCTTGCCATGGAAGGTGGGCTGCAGAGGGTTTCGTGTTGCTGGCGGCGGAGGGGGAGAGGGGAAGGAGGGTTGGCACAGGGGACATCTGAGTGGGAGGCCCCTGGAGATGTTTCTGCCCTGGACTGCTGAGGGGGCCGGGCACTGAGCAGAGAGCCAGACCAGAGTGGGAGACTTGCTGCCCCTTGCCTGGCTGTACCACCCAGGACAGGTCACGTTTCCTCTTTAATAGGCGCAGGTGGGAAGCCCACGTGCCGGAGAGAGGCAGAGTGGTCATGGCCCGGTCTGAGAAAGCATGGGAATTCTCTTGGTCCTGCTTTGTCCTGAGGCCCACAGTGACCCCCACCCCTGGAAGGCCAGGCTCCCATTCTACATGGGTGTGTCCCTGCCAGCCAGGGCCCTCATGGGGGCTTGAACCCAAGCCCAACATTGGCTGGCTGCTCTGGCTGTGTGTGCTGACCTGAGACCTCCCTGCTGGAATTCACGTAGCCACCTCCGCTGTGACTCCAGCCCCCCAGCCAGATCCACTCTCCTTAACAGGGTCAGAATCCCTGCCGGCAAACATTCATGTGTTGCCAGCATTGTGTCTATTCTGTGGAGAGCAGACCCAGCCCCCGCTTGGTTCATGAGGCCTGTGCCCGCCCTGCTTGTCACATGCCCCACACGGCCGTCCAAAAGAAGGAGGAAGAGGAAAATCAAAACCTTTCACCCCGACTGCTCCATTCTTCGGCAGCGGCCCACACGCCAGCCTATTCACTTGACAGGTCAGCTGGGCGCCCTCCCTCTCGCCGCCCGCTGCCCAGCCAGGTTGCCAGGAGACTCTGTAGCAAGCAATCGCCTAGTCCTCGGCCCAGCCTCTGCAGCCACTCGGTGTCTTCTTCCTGCTAGGAAAGTGTTGCACATGTCCTGCTTAGGTGAGGCGTGGCACACAGAGGTGTGTTGTAGGTGAGCCCACCCCTCCGTGACCTGCACCCACCTCTCAGTGTCTCCTTCTTCCAGTCTGGAGGCTGGAAGCTAAACGACCAGCATTTCCAAGATCAGCCAGGTCTCCCATGGTGGATGTGTTTTAGGAGCGCTTCCAGATTTGGTCAGAGTAGGAAGCAAGGTTTGGCTATCCGCGTCGTACAAGTCAGTCCCTGACAGCTGTAGAGTACAGTTCTTCCAATACCCACAGCGGTCAGGGTCTGTGAATCCCTGGCTGGCCCGCCCACAGCGGATGATGGTGACAGAAAGGGAAAGAAGATGTGTCTTTCCTGGTCACTTTAGCAAAAGTATAAAAGAAAAGAAAAGCAAGCACGATGACCGTTCAGGGGAACCCTCGTCACCTGCCCGGATCACAAGGCCTGAGCCAGAGGCTGTGACTGTGACTGGAGGGAGAGCTGGCATCATGCCTCAAGTTTGCTGGGGTCTGAGAATGAGGGGAAGGGAAGAAATGGAGTCCAGGGGTTACAGGGGGTACAGGTGGTGGTCAGGGCTCCAGTAATTTCCTGGCAGCCTGAGGTGAATGGTATCCCCCTGCGCTTACTCCTCATTCACACTTTTTATGTTTGAGACAGCTGGATGGACCTGGGGTGTCCGCTCCCCTGTGGATGCCGTTCCCCTGGACACAGAGTGAGGAGTGGGGAGTCGAGAGCGTGTAGGGAGACGGGATGGCTTGCTTCCTGTTCCCTAAGTCCTGTGCTCATGGTTGACCCCTGAGAAGAAGAGAGGAGGCCCCGGGGGCTGTCCCATGCAGGCTGCTATGTCCCTGTCGGGAATCCCCTGGCCCTCCTGGCCCTGTCTGGCTGCCTGGACTTCTTGGCCTTGGTGGAACAGGGCCCCTAGCTGGGAAGGATCTCCCTACCTCCTCCTGGCGGAGCTCTGTGTGGGCACAGGGGGAGGATTGTTCCCTCAGAGGCCAGAAAACACAAGTGGCCACTGTGTGTTGGCTCTCGAGGGTGTGGGCTGCGGCGTTCGTCACTGTTGGCCAGCACTGCCCAGAGGGCTGGGCTCCCCCAGCCCTTCCCTGGACCCTGACCTCCCCCTGGCTGTGGGAGAGACGGATGTCAGAGACCACAGACAGCCGCTTGTTCCTTCTGCCGCTCCTTGCCGTTTGACTCCCACGTGCCTGGTCTGCTGGGACCACCCTTAGCTTCCCAGGACCCACCTCCTGCCCAGGCTGCCCTCCCCTCAGCAAACCGGGAGAGCGGGAGCAGTGTTTTCCCCACCCCCCTGTTACCCAGTGGCAGGAACAAAGGCCTGGGCAGGACCCAAACAGGCAGGTGTGTGGACTTTGAAGATGCCTGCTATGTCACCTGACGCAAGTGACTTCCCCTCGTCGAGCACCCATCTTCTTATTAAAGGGCAAACATCGGCTGTGGCATCGATCCAACTCATGGTACTGCATGTTTGTGTCCGACTAGCACTGGCCTTCATAGGGTTTTCGAGGACTAGGTTTCCTGGGTGGACTCGAATACCGACCTTGTGGTTAGCCGCCAAGCACATTAGCTGTTTGTGCCACCAGGGACTCCTATAGCAAATGGGGCTCTCAGTAAAAGCCCCTACACAGAACTGTAACAAAGAATGGGAAAGGTGGGCTAAGGGGATCAAACTGCCCTCTTGTACCCTTCCTGCCCTTGTCCTCCTGCCGGAGGGAGGGTCACTTTCAGACTTCCCCTGGAGGAGTCCCCAGCCAGCCGGCTGGCCGGCCCCCACTGTGGTCTCCCAGGTCTTGGCAGTGCCTGCTCTCAAGGTTCATTTTATTGGCTGACCTGATCGCATGCGTACTACTGAGCCAGTCATTGTGGCCAAAGGGGAAATGCAGTGCTTTGATTGGCCAGGATGAGTTGCCTCTCATTTATAGATACGGAGGTGGAAGCAGCTCCCTTGCTTCAGAGCGACTGAGAAAGAGTGACATTGGGTTGGTCCCACTAAAAGGGGGAGAGGGAGAGGGAAGGGTACATTATGCTTTGAGAAGGTAATGATTCATGTAGACAAGTTCCCCCATGCAAGCAGAAGCTGCCTTGTTCAGTAGAGCCGAGCCTCAGACACCAGGTGGACCCCATCGGCGACGAACGCTGGAAGCCATGGCATGGGCATTCCAAACTGTAGCAATATCAGCGTGGTGACAGGGATCTTCCAGACTCGGACAGAGGAGGGCAGTGACCGGCTTCTGAAAACTCGTCAATGAAAACCCTGCCATCACTGCAGGATCTTGCTCAGTGCTGTGGCCCCTCCTTTGGAAGCCACCCAGAGTACACAGTGGCCGCACAATGGCCTCGAGCATTGCCGTGACCGTGAAAGTGGCCCAGGCCCAGCGCAGGAAATGGCAGCGGCTCCTGCTCTTGTGCACCGGGTCGCGGTGAATCAGAGCCGACACCGCAGCCACGGACAACAAAACCTCGGTTGAATGAACCAGTGAGTGGGTGAGCCAGTGCGTAGAGAGTATGCTGCTTCCTGGCAGCCCCGGGCAGTGGACAGAGCCCAGGGACTCTGCCCCACACTGCCCTCTGGGCCTCGGTCTTCTCATTAAGAAATGGGTGTGACAGATAACACCTGCCTTAATGGCCTGTGGGCCAATTAGATTCTGGCAGTGGGGCAGCCTGCAGCTGCCAGGCGCTTGGCCAGCGTGAGTGTTTGCTGCTGCCTGTAGCCTCCAGGATCTGTCACAGGGAGACAGGCGGGCGAGCAGGGACTGCTGAGCACTGGCCAAGAAGTGGCTGCTGGGAAGTGATTTGGAGCTCAGGTTCCTTGAGTCAGGCCGGTCTCTGTGTGAGTCCAGCCTGCACCGTCCACTCGCTGTGTGGCATGAGGTGAGGTGGGGGGCCTCTCTGAGCCGCACCTTCTCGTCTGTAAGCAACCCACCTCCCTGCGGTGGCGTTGGCTTTGCTGAGTGGGCAGGCACTGCCGGCTTGTCGGTGTCGTCATCCAGCGCAAACCACTTGTGTCCCCCTTTCGTCCTTAGTTGGGCGTGATGACATGTGTCCCCCAGGCTAGATGGAGGAAGAATTCAGCAGCGCTGTGGGAGACCTGGCACACCGTGGGGGCTCCGGCCGCGTTCTTCGTCAACCTCGGTTGCATCCCCTGCGACTCCGCGGGGCTGGGTTGCTGCCTTCCCCAGGCTGTGGAAGGGTGCAGTTTTGGACAAGTCATTCTCTGCCCCTTGCATTTGCAGCGGTGATAACACGTACCACTTTTATGGACTTAGTGGGGTCAGAGGGAGCCTAAAAAGCCACACCTCAACAAAGCCTTGCTGAAGTAGGTGTCAGGTAACCCGAAAGGTTCTCTGCGAGTGCAGTTTACCGTAGAGTTTATTTAAACCAGGAGGGAAAGACCGCCATGTGCTCTGTAAGTTACGGCGATGACACAGGGCAGGAGAACGAAGGAACGGTGTACTTGTGACCCAGGCCAAACAGCGATGTGTTGGTTGTGCATCTTTAGGGAGATCGCAGAGAGACTTTTCATAGCCGACATAGAGATATGCTTTAGGGGGGGCCACGGAAGGCAGTCTAGGAAAGAAAAGGGGATAGGTGTGTGTGTGTGTGTGTGTGTGTGAATCACAAGGCAACTCCTTGCTTTCTTGAAAACCCCTGGGCACGAGAAGCCACAGTGAACTCCATACACTGATTTGTTACAACTTCCCTGCCTTCTCTGAACTCTACGAGCCAAAGTGAAAACCCTGTTCCTTAGGAAAGCTTGGACATGGGGCCCAGGACTCTACCTGGATTTTGTTTTTAGAAGAGGGCAGGGGTGACACTACGGGAGATCCGTATTCTTTCCCGGGGATACAGCGTCCTGCGTCCTGGGACTTGGCTAAGCCAGCCTTGGTGTTCTCCCCTGGACTGTGTGCACCTGAGTGTGTCCATGCCTGTGGGTCTCTGGGACAGTCCTCCCTCAGCTCTTCCAGCAGGAATGCTGTGAGCCTTGTCTGTGTGGAACATTAAACCAGTTCACAGGCATTTTCAGAGCGCTCACCTAAGGCTTTCTTGGATACTTGAATTAGATCTGAAAGGCCACGTTAACTTCCTAAAGGCTACACGGAAGACAAAATATAATGCTGGGGCGGGGGGAGTTCATTTATGATGGGTAATATTTGTAAATCCATTTGTTACCAAACTCTCCTTTTAGCAAATGACTGTATTTATTTGCAAATGGCGCACGTGTTTTATATTTTCTGTAAACTGTGTGGCTCCACCCTCCTCCCCGCAGGTTTGCCTCTTGTGTACACAGTGAGTGCCATCCATGTGTGCAGGCTCTTTGTGGCTTGTTCTATGTGGGGGACTGTAGGGGGACCATCTCACCTCGCTCAAATAGCCACCGGGAGGGCTGTGTGCTGATTTGCCGCACATCGTCCACCGGGCTGTGAGTGCGTGGAGCTTGTCTTCTGTGGTTGTTGAAGATGAGCACAGCCTGACCATGGCCTGACCTGGTCAGCAGGGTAGGCTGATGGGGCGGGCCTAGGAGGATCACCCCAGGATCTCACCTGCAGCCCTCTAAAAGTACTTTCCAGCCCATGTTTTCTGCTCACCCCACTCTGGTGGGCCCTGGCTCCTCCCTGTAGAGTCTGGCGCCAGCTCCCTGCCTGTGGTCAGCACTTCCCCTCAGGATTCAGGCAGGTCTTATGTGCTCTTGGAAAATGGTCACCTTTCCAGGAAGCCCAGGAAGAGGGGCAGCCTAGCTTCTTGACCAGCACTCAGGAGTGGAAGGGCTCAGGACGGGCCCGGAGACCTCGAGGTCAAGGTGGTTGCCTTGGCTACCTGGGTCCAGCTGACCTTCTGGACCAGAGGTCCTCAAATTTTTTAAACAGGGGACCAGTTCACTGTCCCTCAGACCGTTGGAGGGACGGACCATAGTTAAAAAAAAAAAAAATGAACAAATTCGCTGCTGGTCTGGGATGAGTTGGCAGCCAAGCAGAGCAGCAGTGGTGGCAAACAACCAGCAGGCCAGATAAATGTTCTCGGTGGGCTGCATGTGGCCCTCAGGCCGTAGTTTGAGGATGCCTGCATCTGGACCCTTCCCCTACTTCTCTCCTGGGTGGGAAGAGAAGTGGACTCACGCAATGTAGACCAAACAAATCCCTGCCATCAAGCTCGTTCCGCCGACTCAGTGCTTCCTCTAGGAGCTTTTGAAATGAGAGAAAGATCAATTTTTCAGCGCTGACATCTCCACACACACCCTGTTCCCCCAGGCTCCTTCATATGCATTCTTCGAATTATGAAAACACAAAGGCATCAGAAAAGTGCTCTGATTTTTGACAGTCGGGGGCCCATCAGTTAGTGCGGGGGTGTGGGTATGAGAGAGGGAGGCATGTGACAGATGCTTTGGGGACAGGCCTTCTGAGCAAGCTTTCAGATTGAGTTTTCGGGGGAGGACGCTGTGGAGGTGGAGGTGGGGCCGAGGGAGCAGGGTGAATTCTAGGACGAGGTCTGGCCCCAGGGAATGTCCCTCCCCTGCACTGGGCTCCCTGGCCGGATGTGAGTGGTTTCCTGCTCTCTGGCTGGGAGGGACTTGGCCGGCCCCCAATCCAGCTCTGCAGCCCAACCCCCTGGGAGCACTGCCCTGCCAGCCATGGGGTGAGAGCAGCACCTATGTCAGGGCGCATGGAGAAGATCAGTGGGTCCAGATGTGAGAAAGAAGGGCAGGCCGGGTGCAGCCGGAAGTAGCTGGAAGTGCTTGACATACGGGCATGTGTCGTTACCACTGCAGAGGGGCCCGGGGCTTTCGAGCAGCACGCATCGACCTCACTGGAGAACCCTAAAGATGAAGCTCACTGTGCTGGACAACACTGAAGCTCGTCAAGGTCCTCTAGGACAGGGAGGAGGTGTTCCCAGGCTCCCCCTGCTGTAGCTGTGCCCGGAAGCAGAGAGCCTCCTGGCCTTCTCCCTCTCCCTCCCTGTTTGCACCTGCTGCTCTTGGGAGCAGTACTGCAGTGAGCATGGGTGTACGTCTGTCTATTTGTGACACGGTACTTCTTGCCTTAGCATACATAAGCCCAAGCAGCCAACTTCACTGCCATCGAGTCAGAAACAGCTCTTGGCAGCCCTCTGGGGCGGGGGAGACCTGCCCCCCGTGAATTTAGGAGATTGTAACTCTTTACGGAAATAGAAAACTCCATCTAAACCGTGGTTTCCAACTGCTAGCCGTTTGGATCGCAGCCGGACACATGATCACTGTGCTGCTTGGGTTCCCTCCGGGTACATCCATCCATAGAATTTTCATTGGGCTAAATTAAAAAAAAAGATCCACCTTTTTATTGTGAATTAAGTGGGGGCCAATTTTTATTTTTTGCATCTAGCAATACTTATCAAATCTCCCAATAGCTTGCCCTGACTTCCTGCACCCCACCCCCATTCCCTTTTTTAGTATGGTGTCATCTTCTTCATCCAGGTTAGCACATATCTACCCCCCGCTAGTCTAGTGCTTCCCAAAGTGGGTGACACCACCCACTGGGGGACCATTTGAGGCTGGTGTGGGGTGGGGCTCCAAACTCAGATATCTCTACTTGATCCTAGATTATGGGTTCTAGTATGAAGTTTTGTTATTATTGGGGTCAGGGGAGCAAGACTGAGTAATCTACCCCCCCCCCCCCACACACACACACACACTCACAAGTAGGTGATAGGCCAAACGAGTTTGGGAACCTCTGCTCCACCCCTTGGATAATTTTTGGAGGTAGATCAGTTGGCCTTTTGACTTCTTCCATGCTGGTAGGCTGGGAGACTGGGTCATTGTGAGGGTCATGTCGGAGGATAAGAATGGACATGGTCTGCCAGACACACGGCAGTGACTCAGCCCTCGGTGTTTCCTGGGGAGTCCGACTCCAGTCGTCATGTAAGTGGAAGTGTGATCAGGCTTGTCCTTGGAAATCCCTCTGGGAGAAGCCCGATAGGGGCTAACTGACTGAGCCTCCTGGAGCTCCCCCGCCCCCAGCTCAGTTTCCCTGGTCTCTGCAGTCGGGTAGGCCCCTGGGTGGAAGCAGTTTGTGCTGTTCACCTAACAGGCTCCAGCTGCACAGTAGTCAGGCATTGTGCGACCCACCAACAGTCTGTGGTTCAAACCCACTGGCATCTCAGTGGGGGAAAGGCCCTGGAACTCCCCTCCCCCGGAGATGACAGCCTAGACGGTCCTGTGGCCGTGTCTCATGGACGGAGCTGCGATGAGTCAGACTCTCCCCAAGGGTGCATGGGACCAACACAGGTGGCTGGTGTCGACCTGCCCAGGGTGGCCCTGGAAGAAAGGCCTGGCCATCCACCTCAGTACCCATCACTACCCAGTAGGTCCCGTGGGGCAGCTTCCCTCCGTGGCACATGGGTGGCCGTGAGTCAGAATGGATTTAGAAGCTGCAGGTGTTTGTTTGCTGGCTGGTTTGTCACACTGGCTTGCAGGGGAAGCCACTTGCTTTGGGGGAGCCATGGTTGGGAAAACGTCCTTCTTAAGCACTGGAGGATGCTCCCTTTTAGAGGATGGCAGGATTGTGGGAGGGAACAACCTGCCTTTGGGAGATCCCAGACTTTTCTTCCTGGTCTTCCCACCCCCACACCCACCTTTCCCGCCAGTCCTGGGTCCCAGCTTGGATGTGGGGTGGTGTGCCCCATGTATAAGGTTCTTTCCCTCCGCCTGTCTTTTTCCGCATAAGAAGCAGTTGCTTTACCTGGGGAGAGACCTGGAGAGGGCAGCCCCACTGTGACTGGTGGACACGGACGTAAAACTGTGTCCTCGTGCTTGTAAAATGATGCAGAGAGACACACGGAAGCATGGCTATCACACATGTTTACTGCACAGGGTGAGGGAGCCCTCTCAGCTGCACCACCCCCCTCCCCACCCCAGCCAACTGTCAGGATGGGGTGTGTCTTTCCAGAGTTTACTTTTCCTTGCACACACCTGCGAACATTCGTGAATGTGTAAGGCATGGCCTGCAGTAGGGAGGGCCCTTGCCCTCAGTTCCCAACTGATGCCCCACAGGGAGAGTCCTGGTGTCTGTCCGCCGAGGCCACCTGCTGTGTTGGGCTCCACTGAAAGTCAGCCACAAAACCCCTGTGGCTCACATTGGCCTGTGGCGGTGGCACAGTCCCCCAGGCAGAGTGGGCTCTGTTGGGCGTGGAGACCCCAGGAATAAGGGGCCGGCTCTCCAGCTGTTAGCCACAACTACTCTGGGTGACGTGGTGCCTTTCGGCGTCTGGGTGTACCGTGCACTGTTCCTTAAGCACACAGCCTGCTGCTCGTGCTGACGGGGGCAAGGGGCTGACACTGGGGAGGCCAGCTGTCTCTCCGGTCAGCCTTTCTGTCTCCATCTGGACATTGGCCTCCGTCTTCCCGCCCCACACCTCCTGCTGGACTCTGAGCTGGCCTCCCAGGGTCAGTTTCCTGCGGCGTGAGCCGTGTTGACTGTTGTCTCTGCTTTGCAGGCCAAGAACAAGGAGACCGGGGACTTGGCTGCGGCCAAAGTCATCGAGACTAAGAGTGAGGAGGAGCTGGAGGACTACATCGTGGAGATCGAGATCTTGGCCACCTGCGACCACCCCTACATCGTGAAGCTCCTGGGTGCCTACTACTACGATGGGAAGCTGTGGGTAAGAGTGCTGTCACTGCCACTGCCCAGCCCCTCCAGGCCCTCTGCAGCCCCCCCCCGTGCCCTCCCCTCGGGGCCCCACCATGGCTCTGCAGACCCCCACCCGTGTTGAGAGTCCCTGAGTCTGGTTCTGACATCTTGAGGTCCTTCTCAGGGTTTCCTTTGAGGCAAGGGTCAGGGTGCAGAGCCGGGAAGCAGGTGGTCTCCTGGTCCCCTGCCCTCCCGGTTGCCCCACTCTCAGTGGTTCAGAGTGGGTGTTCTCAGTCTCCTGGGCCTGGCCACAAACCCAGCTCCGCACTCGGCCAGCCAATGCCTGGGTTTCCCATCTTTCCGATGAGGGTGGTAAGAGTGCTAGCTTGGGGAATTCTTCATGAGGGTAAAATGATCGAATTTATATTAAAGGCTTACAACAGTGCCTGGCACAGGTAAGTGCTCAGTTTTTTGTTTTGTTCTGTTTTAATTTTGATTTTTGACAGTTTTCTCACCACTTCACCCACACATCATACGATTCAGTAGTTTAGGCCTATGAGAAGAGGACTTCTCATACCATAATCCGTCTTAGAACCTTTCCTTCCTCCTTGTCTTCTTTGGTATTTTCTTTTTCAATTTTGACAAAAATGCTCACAGCAAAGCATTTTCCAATTTAAGAACTTCTGCATGTCTATTTCAGTGCCGTCAATGATATGCTCCCTGTCATACACCCGTTAATGAAATCCCACTCCAAATTGTTCCACCCCCAGGAAAAGAAACTCATTGCCACCAAGCAAAAACTCTTCCTCTTTCTCCCACAGCAACCATAGGTCACGTTTGGTTTCTTTCTTTTTTTTTGAAAAAAGAAATCATTTTCTTGTTATAATATCCACATATCATGCTTCTTTAGTTACATCGCTTTATCACATTTTCTATATATATATATATTTTTTTGTGGGCATCACTGCCTCTGGTGGTCGTGGACACTACCCAGCCACCGCTGGATTTGAACTGCCAAGCCTGTGGGCTGCAGTTCCGCACTCAACCACTTACGCCACCGGGGCTCAGCCCTAGTTACATCGCTTTATAAAAGAGTTGTCCCCACATCGCCCCAGTCGGTTCTCGTGCTCCCTGCCCTCTGGGAGCTCACGTGTGCTGGCCCTCTTAGCCTCACCAGACACAGGGAGGCCTTTCATAGCCAACGCTTCATTCTTTGGATGTGCTACTCAAAGCCTTACCTACCACTGCATCTCCCACCAACTTGCAAAGAACAATGCTGGGTCCCCCTGGTTTTCATAGAAGGTCAAGCCTGCCTCACCATGTCTTCCCAGTGTTCATGCCCCACAGCTACTAAAACCTAAACACATCTCTCTCTCCACACCTCTTCTCACCCTGTGTTTTCCTGAGAGAGCATCCATCTTCTTTGCAACCCCAAACTTGGTCCATTTGTAACACAAGGATGTGCAGAACAGCGCTCCAGTTCATTCGAAATGCAACTGGAAGACCGCCAGTCTCCCCGGTAGGCGCTTTGAATGGGGAGCTGAGGGTCACCAGAGGGCTGGGCAGCTCAGATGTTGCGGGAGCTGAGAGCTAGCCTCTGGTCAGGTTACCCCACACAGTAACAGTGTCCAAGCAGTGATGTTTAAGCATTCTAGATTCTGCTGGGAGCATTTATAAGGTTTCACTGTTTGGGTTAGAATGTAGGAGTTTGAGGTAAGGGTTGGAACCAAGGTAGGATGCTTTTATAATTTATTAGCCTAATATAATGAAAAATAGACACCTGGTTGCTTATTTCTTATTTTTGCAATGAATACGGGACTTTTAGGAACAGAACTGCTGATAGCGGGTGGGAAAGTTTCCTTTCTTCTAGCAAAGAATCCTTTTGCTTTAGAAACCACATCGACGCCGATCCCTCTCTCTTCAGCGTTGCTTAAAAGTTGTGCATTTAGAGGGGCTTCAAAAAGTCTGTGAAGGACTGAGCCTGGTGGCGTACTGGTTGATTGTGGGACTGCGGCCCACTGGCTTGGCAGTTCAATTCCAGCAGCAGCTCTCCAGGAGCAAGGCTGGGCCTCCCACTCCCACCAGAGGGCAGTGATGCCCCCTCCCCCCCAAAAAAAAGTCTGTGGAAAGTGAAATTCAAGGGTAAGGGAAACTTTCTGAAGCCCCCTATAGGAATCCTTTTTTAAGTACCCTCAGGGTTTTTTGTTTTTTTTTTTGTGGCATCACTGCCCTGGTGGGAGTAGGAAGCCCAGCCTTGCTCCTGGAGAGCTGCTGCTAGATTCGAACCACCAACCCTGTGGGCTGCAGTCCCGCACACAACCACTAGACCACTCAGGGTTTTTTTTTAAGGTGAACTTACACTATCTGTATCTGTGTAGAAACAGATCTAGAAAAATATGCTCTAAATGATGCCGATGGTTAGTTATCTCTGGTGGTAAAACTGTGGGTGGTTTTACGTCTGTGTGTGTTGTCTGGTTGGAGCACTGCAGTGCTGTGCAGGATGAGAAGCTGCCAGCTTCCTGCTTCTGAAGAGGTGCAGTCTTAGAAACCCACAGGGGCAGTTCTGCCCTGTTCTATGAGGTCACTGTGCGTCGGCATTGATATAATGACTGTGATTTTGGTTTGATTTTTGTTTTGTTTGTGTGGGGTTTTTTTTTGTCATCAAGGAAGATGAGAACTATTTAGAAAACAATAATTAAAAATAAAGAATGCAAAATCATGGATCACATTTGGAGTATTTTTTTCTGTGCACCCACACATACACATACACATACACATATGCACACACATACATTTTTAAAAGGTAAGCTTATACCATGCCCATTGCTATACTTATTTATTTATTTATTTATTTATTTATTTATTTATGGTATCACTGCCCTGGTGGGAGCAGGAAGCCCAGCCTTGCTCCTGGAAAGCTGCTGCTGGATTTAAACCATCAACCCTGTGGGCCGAAGTCCCTCACACAACCACTGCGCCACCAGGGCTCAGCCCGCTATACCATTTTTTTTTTAAGTGACTTGGAAGCTATTTTGCCAGCTTATGAGGAAACACCTGCTGTTCACTTTTCACTTCTCCGTGGGGCTCATTTCCCACTGTCCTCTGGGGTTGAGTGTTTACCAGACCTAGCTCTGCCCGGAGTTGGTGTGGACTCAGAGTTACTTGAGAGACAGGCCCAAACAGCTCCTGTGAGTTTCTGAGATGGCTGACGGGACTGCTACATATGCTGTTGTTACAGCTGACTCCATGTTGGACATCTTTGCTTTTGGGGGGGGGGGCAGGGGAGGAAGGTGTAGTGGTGGTGCTTTGAGAACGTCTTTAGGATAAATTCTTTTTTTTTTTGGTGGTGGTGGGAGATACCCAGTGCTGCTCCTGAGAGCCACCGCTGGATTTGAGCTGCCAAGCCCGCGGGCTGCAGTCCCGTACTCAACCACTATGCCTCCGGGACTCAGCCCAGGATAAATTCTTTAAAGTAAAAAAATTTAAGTTTAAATATGTATTCTTGCCAAAATGGCCATGCAGCACCACATTTGATATAAACTAAGGAGCTGGCTCATACATCCTTGGCCCACCCACCCTCCAACCAGTCTCCATTCCTGTGTGCATCCTTGAGCGGAATGACCGTTGTGAATTCATCGAGGAAAATGCCCCCTGGGTGTCTGCTCGCATGACTGCTTGGGGTTGTGTGCCAAGCCCATTCCCTCTCACACCCCAGGAGAGCACCCGCAAGGTTGGAGTCGGTGTTAGCTGCTGACAGTCAGCCCTGGCCCCTGGAGACCCCATGCACTGACTCCAAGCCAGTCCCGTCCTCTGTTGGACATTGGACCATTGAGGTCCATAGGACTCTCACTGGTAGATATTTGAAAGGAGGTCACCAGGCCTTTCTGCCTGGTCTGGGGACAGACACCTCGAGCAGCTAGTGTTCGTTGAGCATCTGCTTTGTGCTGGGTCCCTTGCTCTGTATTCTGCGACGTACTAGTGTCACCCTTCGAGGTGGTTGGGTAAGCCGCATTTTACAGAAGGAAGTGGGAAGCAGAGCGGCCACAGCAGACCCGGCTTGAGGTCACTCATGAGAAAGTGGCTGAGCTGGAAGATTCAGAACTATGAAGGAACAATTCTCCCCGGACGATGGCTGTCACGAACTGGTTTACGTAGATACACCAGCATGCTCTGGACCAAGCTGTTACTGAAGGCCGGTCCATGCTTATCTTGTACCCCGTCCGTCCGTCCATCCATCCATCTGTCCGTCCAGGCCAAGAATGTTTCCCATCTCCTCCTCGAGAGCCTCCCTGCAGCCTCCTTTTGTTCCTTGTAGACCGGTGGTTCTCGACCTCCTGCGCTTAGCCAGCTAGTGAGAGTGAGGCTACATCTGGTGCTTTTGATTCTGTGCTCTCTGAGGCCTGGTGACAATGAGCACCTTGTCTGGTGTTTGGTGGCCATCTGAATGTCCTCTTGAGGTTTTAGACCTTCAGGGAGGTGGCGCCGGCACTGGGGAGATAAAGAGGAAAGGAATTTAGAGCCGAAGCAATAGCGTGGGCAGAGGTGTGGAGGGAGGAGAGGTATGCGGTGTTTGGGTAATGGGGCTACTAGCACGGGAGCAATGGAGGTGATGAAAGATGAGGGTGTGGGAGTCGTGGGCGGCCACCTGTGGAAGGCCTGAATGCCAAGTGAAAAGTTTTCACCTGATCTTTTAGATCGGTTGTTCCTGAAACATGTGTCAGGCCAGCAGTGTCCCCAAGGACCATATTAAAAATAAGCATTAGGAGACATCATACCAGACTTACTGAGTCAGAAAAGGGGCAGACCCAAGGACCTGAGCTCTCCCAAGCTTGGTAGGTGACCCCTGGGCAGACACTGGGTTAGCACGAGTCAGAATCAGCTGGACAGCACCGAGTCTCTGGTGACTCTGCTTGTTGACATGTGGGGACCTCTCTCCTTGGTAATAGGGAGGTTTTCCACAGTGAAGTCAGGCTTTAGGCTGCAAGAGCACAATGGCTGACCAGGAAGTTGTAAGCGTCAACCAGGCCACTGCTGACAGACGGGAGCAATATAAAGTCAATTGTGGCAGCTATAGTCAGGTTAAAATGCAATATCTATCATTTGATCATCCTTTTGAGGCATCTTCAAGTTGTTTCAGTTTTTAATATTTTATGCTTTCTCTGTCTTCCTGTATTTCCTTTGGTCATGGTTGGGATTTTGTTTCTTTGTTTACTTGCTCAGTATGAGTTTGTATGAGTGGGTTCTCTGTGATTTTTCTGTGTAAGAAATTCAGGACAGATAGATCTATAAAGGCAGTAACTGGACAGGGGAACGGCAAGGGAGGGTGAGGGACATGCAGGCCAACAACAGTGATAAAATAATGGGAATTGACTGTGGTGGTGATGATTATGCAACCTTGTTAATATGATTGAGTGATTAAATTGTCTGACATTAAAAAAAACTGCTATCACTTCATAACGACTATTGAAGAACATAGGCAATAACAAGTGCTGCCAAAATTGTGGAGAAATTGGCACCCTTCTCCATTGTTGGTGTGTATGTAAGTTTATGTAAAACTGTTTCTTAGACATAGTTGGCAACGCCTCTGTTGGATAGATACTTTTCAACTGATGTTGTCTCTGTGTTAGTTTGTTATTGCTAATGAGTTTTTTTTTATGTATGTTCTTGATATGAAATCCTTGATAAGTACATCTATAGTGACAGTAATTGGATTCATAGTTTCTTGGAGTTGGGGAGAAGTAGGTAATAACGACTACAAGACATTGTTCTAAAATTGTAGTGAATGCTGCACACGTCAGTATGTTTAAAATATTGTATGACGTGAATTCTATACCAATAAAACGGTTTAATTAGTTAATTTTAAAAAGGCTAAGCCAGGCCAGTGCTCCATGGATGTGAGGTGGAGTTTCATGTTGTTGGAAATAGCTTGAGAGGAAGGCACATTTGAAGTGGACCTTGAAGGATGAGTAGGAGTCCTCTCAAGGGATTGGAGAGGGCAGGGCATATAGGTGAAACCTCGTTCTGAGAGACAGGGTTAAAGAATGCACCAACAGCACCCCTCCCCCGCCCCCCACCAAGATTTTCTTTTTGTGCAAAGTTCTTGGAATCTCATGACTAGTCTCATCTCCCTTGTGTGGCCCTAAGAATCAAGTTTCCCACATAGTATGTCTTGGACAAAAACTAGTGTTAGACCTTGTGTGTGTTCTCGAAGACTTAGGGATGAAAACTCGGCTGTTGTCCAACTGTCCTGGACCCCTTCACAACCAACTACAGACAAGCACAGAGACTCACCCCACCCCCAGGACACAGCGGCGGAGGGCATTTTCCAAGCCATTCTGTACTTCTAGATTGACAAGATGGGCTCATTCCCTTTCAGGGTTTGCAATCCTAGCAAAATCCTTCTAGTGTTTTCCCTTTTTAAAAAAAAATCATTTTATTGACCTATAATTCACATATATAATGCAAGCGTTCACTCGGATTAAAAAGAGCTGTACAAGCATTGCGATAATCAGTTATAGAACATTTTCTTCCTCCTTGTTCTCATTGTTATTAGCTTCCTGGTTCCTCCAACCTCCTCCCTTACCATACCCCCAGTAAGCCATGAATCCAGCTACTGTCTCTTTAGATTCACCTACTCTGAATGTCACATGCAAGAAAACATACCAAGGGGGGTAGGGGGGGCGGAGAGAACCCTCAACAGCAAGAACAAAATAAGCCAGAAAAGCCCTTTATCGAAAAGAAAGCAGGAAATAGTAAGAACTAGAACAACTTCAAAATGGGTCAAAAGAGCGATCAGAGGGAACTCACCAGAGGCTTCATCCTTGGATGCTTTCTTATCACCACTTTCCCTTTTGAATATCAAAGAGGGCATGTAGGGGGCAAAAATAACATAAACGTCCTCCCCCTCCCCCCAGCACTGTGCCACTGGAGGACAATGGTCATTGTTGCCGATGCCCTCCCCTGTCAGAAAGTAGTGCTGCGCAGGCTCCAGTCCGTGCAGGACAGGCTTCTTCCAAATGGACCTTGCTTAACCGCGTCTCCGCGAGCACGTCTTGGCCATGCACTTGCCGCAATCCCACGTGGTGCCGTCAAGAAGGATGTCCAGTTAAGCAGTGGCTTCCCAGGAATCTACCGGACTCGACAGATTCAAGGCGGAGGGGTCCATGACAGAAGGGCGTGGCAACTGCCTTATGGGATTCAAGGACACGGGACTTAGTGTAGGGGCTTATTATGTAAAAGTTGTCAGAAAAATGAAAGCTGCACTGCCAAGGAAAGGCCAGCAAAGTCATGCAGAGAAAACTTTTCTCCATCCCAACAGTGCCTCTGCTCATGCTTCGAGGGCACCAAGGGCTGTCCCAGGAGAAGGTCGTCGACAAACCTTACCTCACTCCCCCCACAGCCCTGATTCTGCCCCCTCAGGATGCTTGTTCGCTCTCCAAACTCAAGGAAGTTCCCAAAAGAACACAGCGTGAGTTCCTCAAACATGCTGGGTTCAGAATTCTTTGGGGAGGAGGGGTCTGAGAGGCGGAAACCCCTGCGGAAGTGGACGGGCAGAACTTGGAGACACTTGCTCCAGACCCCGCACAATAATGCAAAGACACAAATAGCATGCCAGCTTTGGCTTCCCAGTTCACAGAAAAAGGATGTTGACAGTATACCATGATCTGCTCGAAGGTGGCCTCTGGATAGGTTGAACAGTTACCCTGACAGCTAGTTGATCAAGTGCTTAACCATGTGTACCCTCCACTGATCTCGTAGCCGTGTACACATCTCACAGCCACCGAGTTGATCCCAAGTCATAGGGAGTCTGTAGGACGCAGCAGCATCAGCCTGCATCTTCACGGGAGCAGAAAACTGCATCTTTCTCCTGCAGAGTAATAGCCCAGCACTGTAGCCCACCACCCGTCCCCAGGACTCCTCAATAGACTGCTATTATTGTGATAGGTAATCCATAGTCTTCTTCACATTAAGTCGCTGCTCTGTGCCCTTCAACTCAGGAGTTAAATTTCTATAAGGCAGCCTTGATGGATTTTAGTTGCCAGTGTTAGGCGCCTTGAGTTTGTGAAATGTATACTTAGATGTCATAAAATGTGTCGTGAAGAAGACAGATCCCTAGTCTCTAGTTGTTCCTAAGAATGCTTAACAATGTTTCCTAAGAGGCTGAGCCCCGGTGGGTGGCGTAGTGGTTGTGCACGGGACTGCGGCCCACTGGGATGGAGGTTCGATTCCAGCTCCACAGGAGCAAAGGCTGGGCCTCCTACTCCCACCACCAGAGGGCAGTGATGCCTAAAAAATTTTTTTAAATGTTTCCTAAGAACTGAACTCAATAACCGGATTGAAGTTTAGAGAACTCACTAGAACAGGGAAGAGCACACATGTACTTCCTCTGCAGTGGCTGCCGCACCAGCCATGTGTCAGCTGCTCAGTGACCACGTGTGGTTAGCGGCTGCCCTGTGGACAACGCCCCCGTGGACACACACCCGGCCCCCCAATGCAAGTGAATGCAGGAAACCCTGGGCGCGACCACATGAATGCCCCAGGGTTTATAACTGTCCCCACTTACCACCCGCAGTCTTGACTGAGCCCAATCTGGGGGTGTCTGGAAGAGCCTTTTGGGGCTTGAGTCTGATTTTGAGCATGAGTGACAGAGAGTGGTATGCCGGTCGATGTTAATAGCCCTGGTGTATACCATCTGCTGACTTCCGTGATAGAAATATCCCCACCCTGGTCAAGGTCAAGCTCCCACTGTGCTGGGGCACTGCTGGCTCCCATCATTCCCAGCCCTGGGGGGTTTCCCAGGAGTAAATCTCGAGGGAAGCACACAGACACATCTTTTTCCCACAGAGTGGCTGGCAGGTCGGAGACACTGACCTTCGGGTGGTGGCAGCCGAGGGCTTTCACCACCACACCACCAGAATTCCTGTTGCCCCCAGGTGCATGGCGTCACCTCCAGCTCATAGTGACCCTGTGTGCGGCTGAACAGCACCCTGCTGGGCCGGCACCACCCCACGAGCGCTGTGACGCAGCCGGGCTGGAGCCATGCTTCCCGAGTCCGGCGATTCTCCACCTTCCCAATGCCGGGCCCCTTTCACACAGTGCCTCGGTGCTGGTGACCCTCGTCCCCCCTCCGACCACAGCATTATTTTTGTTGCTACTTCATCGCTGTCATTTTGCTGCTGTGAGGAATCGGGCGACCCTGGGAAAGGGTCATTTGACCCCCCCCCCCAAAGGGGTCGCGACCCACAGGTTGAGAACAGCTGCCCTGGATACAAGTACATTGTAATATAATGGGTATAATGAGTTTTAAATACTTATTACCTTTATTTTAACATAATGTGAAAGCTGTAATACTCGAGAAAAGTGTATACAAACGTATACACTATCAACTTGTATCAGCGCATACAATGTATATGTTCATAAGCACAGCTAGCTCACAGGTTTCTGGAAAATGTAAGTCTCAGGCCTCAAGTTGACTTTGGCAGTCCGGACCAGAGGAGCCAACGTTGGCTAATCCCCAACCTGTTTGAGCTGGGTGTCCTGCAGCCGGCCTACTTGTATGCAGGATTAGACATTTGCACATCAGAGAGGACTGGGAAGTACCCAATGCCACACAGCAAATCTGTGGCCAGACATGTGGGGTCCTCACAGACCAAGGGTGGGAGAGCTGCTTCACTCCTCATTCTCTCTGAAAAGCCTGCCGGGGCTCCCGAGTGCAGGCAGCATCAACCCCAAGCCCACTGGCCTGCGACACAGGCCTGCCTGCCTGGCATCTGTGCCTGTAGCCTAGCGCTCTAAGGTAGGTGTGCTCAATGGCTGCCTCACCGCCAGGCCTGCTCGCTCTCTCGCTCTCTCTCTCTCTCTCTCTCTCTCCTGAGCACACTCCTCCTGTGTTACCCACGCCACCCCCCTTCTCTCACCCCACCAGTCTTGCCTGACTGCCGCTGTGCATGGTGCCAACCTTCTCCTCAGACAAACAGCAGCTCCTGCTGGGCAGGACCCTTGGCACCGTGGTCTGTGTCCAGGGGTCAGAGCAGGTGCTCCCATGAAGGGGCTCTTCCAGGAAACGGAAGTTGTTGGGGGCTGAGCCTGCTGCGGGGCAGACTAATGTCAGGGAAGGACCTATAGCCCCAGGACGCCCAGACCAGTACTGACCTGCCTTCACAAAAGGCCGTTCTTGAGTGCTTTGTAGCATTCTGCCAAAGTACTTTCTTTGACACTGATTGGATGGGGCCTCCGTGTCTGGAGGGGAGTGAGACTTCATAGATACCACTGCCCGGAGCCCTTAATTTCTGTATCCACTGCCTTTTTGTGAGTGTGAGTGCGCGCGCGCACGCGCACACACACACACACACACACACACACTATAACTGCAGCCCTGCCCTTCTGACGTGGTAAGCAGGAGCATGCTCACCGCCACCCCCAAGATGACCACACCTTGATTGGCACACCAGGCTTGCAGAGGTGATTGTTGAAGATCTCCAGATGAGAGAGGGGTGGGAGAGAAGGGGGTGTGATGGCGGAAGCAGAGGGTGGGCCTGTGCCACGGTGAGCTAGGAGTGCGGCAGCTTCTCAACCGGGTTTGGGGAAAGTCTGTCTGTCTACCAGTCTGTCCGCCCATCAGTCTGACTGTCCGTCCAGGCCTTGGACAACCACATAAGACCATGGAATCGTTTGGTCCCTCCTTGCCAAGACAACCATAGGCCAGAACTTGGCATTCAGTACATCTAGGGGTTCTTTTTATAGCAACATCAATTTATATTAAAACTAAACTCACTGCCATTGAATCGATCCTGGCTTATAGGGACCCTATAAGTCCAGGTAGAACTGCCCCTGGTGAATTTTTGAGGCAGCAACTGGACAGGAGTAGAAAGCCTCATCTTCTTTCCCCTGAGGAGTAGCTGGTGGTGACGAACTGAGAGACAACCCCTGAGAGACAAACCAGGAATGTTCATGACCAGATAGACAGGACACTGTGAGCACAGACTGGACCAGACACGTACGCTTTCCTGTGTCTCCCCCAGGCCCATCTTCCTGGATTGCAGTGACTCAGGCCTGGCAGGCTGGGAGTGTCCACATTGCAGAAGTGTTAACACACCGTGACAAATCGGGAGACTATGAGATGATTCCTCAAGGTGCCGCTGACCTTGTTGATGCCAATACTGCCAACCTCTTTGTCGATGTCTTTGTCAACACAGATGACAGCTCCAATCCAGCCTGTGTCCACACAGTCCACCATCAGCAATCCTCCCCCCAGCTGAATCGCAGATGGAATAGAGTATCTTTGCTACACTGTTTCAGTGTGCCTCATAGACCTAAAATCAGTCAGCTGCAAAGCCAGGAGGAGTGGAAAGCGAGGAGGCACCGAGGTGTTCTCTAAACACGCTAAACACTACCTAGGCAGTGCATCTGTATGCAAAGCAACTGACGCCGCAAGCAGTTCTTTTCTAAACTTAACACTGCAGAGTTGACCGCGCGCCAGACTGTCTGACATCAGCCTGGAAAAACAGTTCTGAGTGGCAACATCACCGATACCAGCTGACATCATGCACCTTACCCCAGGGAAGCAGTTCTAGCCATCACATTCCTAAGGAATCACTGCCATCGAGTGGATGACAACTCGTGGAAACCTGAGAGGACAGGGTAGCAGTGCCCCTGCGCGTGCTGCGATTGTAGCTCTTTACCGGAGTGAAAGGCCCCGTGTTTCTGCTGAGGTGCTTTCAAGCTGCTGACCTTGTGGTTAGCAGCCTAATGCATAATCATTATGCCAACAGGGCACTGAGCTCTAACATTGGGGGTGAGTTAATTAAATGTTTGACCAAATCTAGCAAGCTAATATTTAAGTTGATCATTTTTGGGGGGTGGGGGGCATCACTGCCCCTTGGTGGGAATAGGAAGCCCAGCCTTGCTCCTGGAGAGCTGCTGCTGGATTTGAACCACCAACCCTGTGGGCCGCAGTCCCGCACACAACCACGACGCCACAGAGACTCAGCCCCGAGTTGATAATTCTTTTTTTTTTTTTTGAGTTGATAATTCTTTATGGCCTATGAATCATGTTACAAATATCCGAATGGCAAAAAGAAAGAAAGAAAGAAGTATCCAAATGGACCCTGGCAGGAAAAGCTTCCCCATGCCCCTGGTCTAATTGCTGGAAAAAATTCAGCTGACAGGTGTCCCCCTGAGTCTCTAGATCCGCGTTCTCAACCTGTGGGTCACGCCCCCTTTGGAGGTTGGAAGACCCTTTCACAGAGGACACCCGATTCATCACAGTAGCAAAATGACAGTGATGAAATAGCAGCAAAAATAATGATATGGCTGGGGGGTTCATGACAACAGGAACTGTCTGAAAGGGTCGTGGCATGAGGAAGGTTGAGGACCACTGCTCTAGAGGGAACCAAACCCGGCGGTGGCCACCTTGACCGACCGTGCCCAGTGAGGTCGTATTTAGCCTCCCGGCCTCCAGACCCTTAGATAAACACTGTGCAGGGTTAGGTCCTGATGTCTGTGGTAACTGATGCTTCTGACCTTCTGCTTTCCTCCCAGTGAGCCATCCTGAGCTGACATCAGGGCAGGTGGCCAGGTCAGCGCAGAGCCTGGGTAGGCCTGTCATCCTGCCCTGGAGGGCCCTCAAAGCCCAACCGAAAGTCCCTCTATTCAGGAGAGAATATTTTGTTTTTAAAATAAGTCGTGATCTGTTCAGGAACCTCCCTGGGGTTATCAAAGCACCAAACCTTTTGTCTGGCTTTGAAGGTCCTTTGTGACCTTGAAATCTTCAGAGGGAAGAAGAAACCTTCAAATCACTTCGCCGAAAACGAAAGTAGGATCTACTTGCCCTTGACAGAAATAGAAGAACACAAACCGATTCTGTGCCCGTGGACTGCTAGAGATGTTAGCTGGGCCCAGCCCTCCCCCAGTGAGAAGTGTGGGTGTCACCTGTGGGGAAAGTGACTCCTTCGCAAACGAGAAGGGGGCACTTCGCCCCACTCTGTTCCTGTCCCAGGCCCGCTGTAACAATGTACCACACGTTGGGAAACTTAGAGATCTTGTTACCTCTCAGGTACTGGGGCCCGGTCTCCTCTGGAGGCTTCCGCTACCCTCTCTGCAGTCTTCCTGCCTCTTCCTCACTGCCAGTGCTGCTAGCACTCCTCGGCTCGCCGCAGGTGCATCCCTCCACTCTCTGCCCCCACCTGCACATGGCCATCTTTCCTCTCGCTGTCTCTTCTTTTTTGCAAGGATACCACTCATATTTGGTGAGAGACTCCGCCTTCCACTATGACCTTGGTGAACTGATAGTATCTTCCAAGACCCCCTTTCCAGCCAAGGTCACTCACAGTTGCCAGGGACTCGGACTGCCATATAGCATTTTGGCAGGTTCGGTGTGATCCTTAACGCCCATGGTGCCCAGCACCCCAGTCTGAGCCCACAGCCGGTGCCTCGCTGGGTGCACCTTCTGCTGCTGCTGCTTGTGCACAGTCAACGTATCGAGGGCGCTGACAGCTCATATAACATTTCATTCATCGATCGTATCAAGCATATTTGTATATATGTTGCCATCATCATTTCCAAAACATTTTCTGTTTGAGCTCTTGGTAAAAGTTCATGTTTATTCCCCCCCTTTCCCACCCTGCCACCCTCGTGAATCCTTGATCAATTACATATTATTATTATCTTGAATCTTATACTGTTGTCTCCCTTCACCCACATGTCTGTTATTTGTTCCCTTGGTGAGGGGGGGGCACTGTATATCTAACTTTTTGATGGGTTTGCCCTTTCTCCCCTTACTCCTTCTCAGCTGTCCCCCTACTGTCATGATATCGCTACTCTCACTACTGTTCCTGAGGGTTTTATCTGTCCTGAATTCCTTGTGTCAAAAGCTCTTGATGTGTGTTCTCTGATCTAGGAGGATTGGTAAGGTAGAACTAGGTCATGGAGTGGGCGGGAGGCCTTCGGGAACTGGAGGAGTGATGTGTGATTCGTCAGTGCCAGACTGCTCTTTGGTTGAATCACCCCTTTCTTAGTAGAACTGATGGGCATGAGGTCTTTCCTGATTCCGGTCTTGGTTAGAATAGAGAAGATGGACGGGCTGAGCCCCGGTGGCGTAGTGGTTGTGCGCGGGATTGCGGCCCACTGGGACGGAGGTTCAATTCCAGCAGTGGGGCTGGGCCTCCTACTCCCACCACCGGAGAGCAGTGATGCCCCCCCCCCCAAAAAAAAAAAAAGAATAGAGAAGATGGAAGACAGACCCCAGAAACACTTTCCAGAAAAGTGGGGGGAGGATTTTTTTATCTAGCTCATCCGCTTCATCCTACCTACTTTGGACAGGTGGAGGCCAGTCCCTGGAGAAGGACAAGGTCACAGGTAAAGTGGAGGGACCGAGACAAAGAGGAAGGCCCTCGAGGACATGGACGGGCTCAGGCACGGGAAGGGGTGAGGCTGGCGCAGGACCGGGCCGTGTTCACCTCTGTTGAGCACGGGGTCACTCTGGGTCAGAGCCAGCTTGGTGGCACCTCGCAGTGATGTGCTTTTGCCCCAGACATTAGTTAGGCTGATGGCTGGACCGAAAGTTAGGCCAGGCTTCCTGCCCTCGGGGGTCTGGACATCGTCTTCAGTGGAGTCTGTGGGCTTCCTGGAATAATACACCCACCGAGGTGTGTGTGCAGGAGGTGATGGGGCGGCGTGTGTGTGTGTGTGTGTGTGTGTGTGTGTGTGTGTGTGCTATGAACAGTGGACAGGTCTGCCTCCAGAGACTGTTGGTTTGGAGCCTGCCCTGGTCTAACCTCAGCTTCCAGGCAGACCCCGTCTCCCCCCGGGCCTCCGTTTTCTCATCTGTGAGTGGAGGAAGGCTGCTAACGGTGCTGCCTGCAGGAATCAAGGACGGGGTGGTTGCTAGGCGCTGTGGAGCTGATTCCAGAGGACCCCTGGTGCCTAGCCTTCCTCAGGCTGCGACCCTTTCAGACAATCCCTCGTGCCATGGTGACGCCCGGCCATAACTTTATTCTCACTGCTACTTCCTCTCTTGTCAATTTGCTGCTGTGATGACCCTGGTGACCGCTGCCATCGAAAAGCAGAAGGCAGTACTCCCGGTCCTCCACCAGCCGCACCCTTGTCCCGGGGTTGTAGCCACTCTGCCTTTTTCGCTGACCCTCCCCTGTACCAAACACGAGGTCCTTTCTCACGGGCCGATCGGTCCTGATGGCATGTCCAAAGTATGTGAGATGAAGTCATCGTTGTCTCCAAGGCGCATTCTGGCTGCACTTCCTCTGAGACAAATGTGTTCATTTTTTTCCCCTGCAAGTCTATGATGTAGTCGGTGCTCGTTGCCAATACTGTAATTCAAAGGCATCGATTATTCTGTGGTCTTCCTCAAGCAGAGCTTTAAAACTGGCCTTGGCATCTCCATCCTTCACCTGGTCCCTTCCGTGTTCCTGGCCTGGGACCTGGGTGGTCTCCTCTGTGGTAGATGCTGTCAGAGCCACAAGAAGAGCCAACGGGGTTGTCCTGAGTAAAGAGGACTCTGCCCCTTGGAAGCAGCCGGAGCCCTTTTGGGGTGCCCTGCCTGGGACGCTGTGCTGCTGAGCCTTCTGCCCTGGACCCATCTGGGACTGTGGTGACCAGGAAGGGGCCTGCTGGAGGATGGCAGCGTGCATGGGTGGGTGAAAATGCACACAGAAAGAAGAGGAAGACCGACCTCCGCATCGTGGAGTTCTGTGTGGCGAACAGGCCACTGTCCACGGGCTCCTCTGTGGCCATGCTGTTGGTGGGGCTTCCCAGAGCCTGTTTGTTGTTTGGACTCTGAGGCCCACGTGGGCCCAGAGGTCACCGGCAGAGAGTGCACACATGAGCCGGGGGTCCCACTCACTGTACTGGCTTCCTTCCCCCTTTGCTGTCACAGCATACTCACCACTTCATTCGGTGGCGTGGACTTTCTTTGTCATGCTCTGCACTGACCACCACGCTCCATTTCCAAGTTTTCCCATCTGCCTTAGCAGGGGCTAAGGGCTCCCCACTTACCCGGGTTCCTGCCAACTGGGGTTGGTGTCCCCACTGTTTGATTTTGGTCTCTGTACTCAGGGGTTCAAGACCCGCTGTGGAAGTGGGCCTGTACAACATTGTCCTTTGTGACTACTGTGCCCCCCCTCTCCACCCCTGGCTGCTCAGCCTGATGCCATCAAGGTCCACCCCTGTTGCAGTCCAGTCGAGAGAAGGGACAGCAACTTTGGCCATCCGGCTCTGTTCCCAAATGGCATCTCTAGGCTTTGAGACACACACAGGCTCGGCCCTGCCCCTGCTGCTGCTCAGGTGACTGCCCTGGCCCTGCACTCCTGCCTGGGGTTGGCTGAGAACAGGTGGGGCCGTGGGCACGTGGAGGAGTGGGGGTGGGCATATGGACTCCTGTTTCCTTTGTGCTCTTGGGCTGTTTCTTCTCCCAGGAGGCCTTAGGGCCTGACAAGCCCTAAGTCAAGCTGACAAGCGCTCAGCATTTGCAGCTGTTGCAGAGTTATGTGTCTGGAATTAGAGCCTGCTGCCCATCAATGGATGCCACCGCTCGGCTGTGGGGAGGGAGAGAAAAAGGGTGTTGTGTGTGTGTGTGTGTGTGTGTGCGCGCGCTGCTGGAAGCAGTGACACTGGGATTCCAGACACCAGCAGGGTCGCCCAGGTGCACAGGTTTGGAGGAGCGTCCAGACGTACACAGGCTAGGAAAGCAGGCCTGGTGATTGATTTCTAAAAGATCCCAGGCCTCGGGAACCCCAGTGGAGCTCTGGTCTTCTCTGAATGTACACAGGTTCCTAGGGTTGGAGTTGACTGGGAACTGCTGGCTTTTGCGGCTGCTTGGGGTCACCAGATGCCAGCTGCGAGGTGGTGGCCTCAACTATGGTAACCCTTTTGAGCATGACCTGGAAAGCCAGCATTATAATAGCTTCCCGCTGTACAGACGAGCAGCTGGGGCCCTGATGAAGCTGAGGCTGCTTGCACTAGGGTCATTCTAGATCAGAGCCAGAATTGGAACTCAGATGTGCGTGAGCCCAGGTGTGTGTGAACCCAGGTGCGTGTGACTCCAGAGTGGAAGCTTTGTGCTCACCTTGGTTCACTCAATATTTGGGTTTCCTGGAGTGTGTGGCCCCTGGGTAAAGAGGAGAAGTCAGGTTACCCACCTGTGCATCTTCCTGGCTCCACCCAGAGTAGCAGCACCTGCCGTAGCCTGCAGTGGCCTTCTCTCCACAGCACCCACCCCCCCTCCACGGAACCAGTTGCTGTCAAGTCCATCCCAGTTCACGGTGACCCAGATCCTTGGGCAGGACCTTGCACCGTGTCCGTGGGACTGGTGACTCCCAACCACGGGATCTCCAGCTCTCCGTCTGTCTTTTCCTTTTGGACCTGCTCCCATTTAGAGTCTGTGACTCAGTGTCCTGCTCCCCTCCCACAGGAAAGGGGGGCTGGCCCTAGCCCATTCGTCTCTGCGCAGTGCTGGGCCTGGCTTAGGGCATGGTGGATGGACCCAGGGTCAGCGGTAGCTGTGCAAACATGGCGCTGCCTGTGTCTCTCCTAGGGCTGGAGGTTCCTCTTGCATCTCGCCCGAAGGCCGAGCTCTGAGCCCAACGCTGGCCTGTGGCTGTAGTGAAGATGAGGGTGAGGTGACAGTGACTGTGATTACCAGGCCTTTTCCGGTACCAGGTCCTGGACTGCTTGTGTCCGCGCACACCGTCTCACTCAATCTCCCTAGATGGCATCTGGACAGGGAGGATACCCACATGACAGACGAGGGCATGGAAGCAGAGAGATGTTAATTATGCTGCTTAGGGCAACCCGCATTCAGGAGACCCTGGAGCCAATGCCCCTGGTCCGCATCACAGAGCATTACCCCAAACCAGCCCCACAGCCCTCCAGTTCACCCCAGCCCTAACTGCCATCTGTGCTTTCTGTGGCTGGATGCCGGGAACCACGCTTTCCTCCTGCGGACTGCCATGAGAGCAGCAGTGGACACCCCTGAATTGGAATCACTTTGTGTCTATCTGGGAGATGTTTTGTGACTTAGGCAGACACTCTGGAGTGGGCAGCTACCTTAGTCTTCTCATCTGTGAAATGGGGATCTAAGCAGTCCCCACGCCAAGACTGGCACTTTCGAAGGTGCCTGCCAGGCTTAGCAGGGACTGTCTCTCTGTGGCCGGGTGCTCTTTCTCCCAGAGGGGAACCGGAACGCCTTGCTCAAGGTTTCTGTGACCGTGGCGGGTGGGGCGAGAAGTGGAGGAACAAGGCCTAGCGATCTTGGGAGGCCTGGTGGGTGTGGACCCACCTCCCTGAAAGGCCTCATTGTTTGTCTGGGACTCTGAGGTGGGAGGTCTTGGGACTCCACCCACGGGGACAGGCTGCTGATAAGCCTTGGACATTTTTGAGTTGACTGTAGTTTGCGGTGGCTGCTTTGGGAACTTCCTTCCACATGCCTCAGTTGCGTCACCAGTAGCCTCTGTCTTCTGGGCTGATGAGGGGCGTTGGGTGGACAGGGAGGTCCCCTGGCCATAGCCAGAGGAGAGTGGCTGTCAGTGCACAAGGCTAGGGGGCTGAGGACACAGGTCCAGAAAGGGAGAGGTCCCCTGCCTACGTCCACACAGCCTGGCTGTCCTTGTACCCTAGAATCAGACTAAGCCGCACCCCACCGAGCCTCCTGGTTATCAGCCATGTGTTACAGAACAGAGCTGCTCCATCAGGTTTGCTTGCCTCCTGTGATCTTTATGGAAGGAGATCACCCCTCTCTTCTTCTGCCGCCCCTCAAGGTGGGCTCAAACCACCAACCTTGAGGCTAGTATCCATGTTGCTGTCAAGTGGGTTGCTGCCCATAGCCACCCTCCAGGACAGAGCAGCCCCACCCGCTGGCTTGCTGCGGCTGCACAGCCTGACGGAAGCCGATCGCTGCTCTGCAGCCATGCAGGTTTGAAGTTAGCCCACCTTTTGGCTAAGTAGTTCTGGCCACTTAACCTCTGAAATTCAAATGCCAGCACAACTGGGATAGCAGACAAGAATAAGCCCATCTGCACTCCTTGGGAACCTCAGAATCATACACACCTGAGTTTGTACCCCACTTCCGAGACTTGGTCCTTCCCAGTGCACCTCAGCCTGAATCTGACAGCTGTGTGAATCTTCAGGATGCAGCAGCAGCCCCATAGCCAGAGGCAGAGGGAAGGGGTTGGGGATGGAGCAAAGGAGTCTGTGGGGGAAAATAAAGACTTATTGTGTACTTAGTAAGACCAGCCCCTGATAATGGACTTTTATATAATGAGGGGGCTTTAAAAATTGGTGGGAAAGTTCCATTCTTTTTTGATGCCACTTTTCAGTGGAGTTTCTTGAAGCCTCCTCCTGTCGGACAGCTTATTCAACAATGAAGTGACGGCTCACTTGAATCCTCAGTTGCCCATGTTGACTATGACCAGACGGATGTTGAAAAAGCAAAACCCACTGCTGTCTTATCAGGTCCATGTCATTGAGACCTTATAGGCCAGAGTCCATTTCGTTCCCTAGGGTTTCTGGGACTGTAACTCTTTACAGCCTCATCTTTCTCCCCCAGAGCACCTGGTGGGTTTGAACCCCCAACCTTGTGGTTAGAGTCCAGCACTTAACCTACTACACGGACAGGCTTCCCAGATGTTGGAAGGGAGGCTGACAGTGGCAGATCTGAAACCCCGACCAGGCCTCTTGGCTGTGGCTTATCAAGTCCCAGCTCCAGTTTCGCTGAGCACAGTTTGGTCAGTGAGCGCTGTTTGTGTGCACAGAGAAGGGGAGGGCAGAGTGGAATCCAGGCCCAGGGCATGGCTTGATCCTCTTGGTGGTATTCATGCTTGACCTTCAGCCTTGCTATTATCTAGACAGATTATCCCTTAATTGACCCTTGGACATGACTAGGATAGGACAGCAGTGACCAGCTCCTTGGCCCAGATGCAGGTGGGCTGTAAAAGTTACTGCCTGAGCCCTCTGGGTGGTCCACACCTGGTCTTATGCAGCATCCTGGCTCCCTTATCTCTGGATGAGCAAGCTCTCTGGGCTGAGTGACCAGTGGGCCCCAGTGGGAAAAGGAGTCAGGGGCCCTGTGTACCACTCCCCCTGGGGCTGTACTCCTCTCTTTGAGGAGTTGAGGCATGAGGGGGGAGAGGCACTCATCTCTGGGGAGCTGGGCAGAGCCCAGACTTGACATCTCAGCAGGTTCTTGTCAAACCCCAGCCCTGCCCTTTACATTTTGTGACCTTGACCTCTCTGAGCCTCAGTTTCACTGTGTGTAAAATGAGAATAAGCATGCCACCTGATATTAAAGCTGCTGGTATCAGGTAGCGTGCTTATTCCCATTTTTTTTTTAAACAGGTGGTAGGTAACTTGCTGTTAAAACTGCCACTAATTATCACCAACTTTGACATCAGGTGCATGCGGAGTCCTATTCTCTGCACGGAGAAACTGAGGCTCAGAGGTCACAGTGCCTTGGTGGCAGTGGGCAGTTCCTTGGTTGGTTTTGACCCCCTTGAGAAGCAGGCTTCCTGATGAGGAAATGTCTGGTCAGGAGACTTGTTAGGAAGCTGGGTGTTGGTTCTGGCTCCGGGCATTCCCGCCCGTGGCCGCCCAGCCTCCCTTCCCCCCCACCCCCCACCCCGGCCTTGTCTTAGTTGAGCGCACAGTCTGAGAGAATGCACACAGAGTACTGTTGTTTCCCCGCCGTTCTGAAGGCGTTCCTTCATTCTCAAAAGCTGGTCATCATCCGCTATTGGATCCTGGGTAGCCTAGTGCTTAAGAGTTGGACTGATAACTGCACGGTCAGCAGTTCAAAAACACCTCCAACTCCTAGGGGGGAAAATGAGGCTTTCTCTTCCCTTCAAGAGTTACAGTCTCGGAAACGCACAGGGGCTGTTTTACCCTGTCCCGTAGGGTCTCTCTGAGTGGGAATGGACTCGAGGGGTGGGAGTTTGGTTTTTGAGCTTTGATCATTGGCCGTCCGTCTTGAGCCCTTGTCCAGGCCAGGTAGTGCACTAAGTGCCTGGTGCACATGAACCTCGGGAAAGGCAGGCAGTTCTCGAACCCACCTCTCGGCGAGTGATCGTGAGTTCAGCGTGCCTGCCTCGTCTCGGCCTGGCGCTCGGTAAACTGGGGCTGCATTAGACAGCTTGTGTGGGGAGCACATGCTGCCCCCCTCCCCCGTCCATTCCCAAACGTGCCTAGGAGTCGCCTACCTCGTGGGGAGACCTCAGCCATGGAGGGCACACCCGCGTGTTGCCAGAAGGTGGGCATCAGGTTGGCCAGCACCAGTGTCCTGAAGGTCACGGTGGCTCCCGCAGAGCCGGTCCCCGGCTGTGCTGAGCACACGCTCCTTCGCACGCACCCAGGAAGTGGAGGGAGAAGGAGGGTCAGCTGCCTGGGCTCAGGGACACTTGCTCTCCACGCGTCTCTGTTGCTTCAGGCAGGGCCCCATCTCGTTCTCCTGGTTCAGGCTCCCTTCCGAGTGTCCCGAATGGAACCCCGTGGGGGCAGGAGCGATGCTTCCTTGTGGTGGTACCAGGACCCTGGTACCAGGTCGAACCAAACCAGCTTGCAGCCTTCGAGTCAGAGGAGGTCCACAGGGTTTCCTCGAGGGCAGGTCACCACCTCTTTCTCTCCTGCGGAGTGCCTCGTGGGTTCCCATCACTGGCCGGCCTCTCAGCAGCTGAGCAAGGTAGCCCCGTGGCACCCGGGCTCTGGCCCATAGACCCCTGTCACAGTGAAGAAGGTTTCTCCACCTTCCTAATGCCACAGGTCCTCATGATTTGGTAATCCCCCCCAACCGTAACATTATTTCTGTTGTTACTTCATCATTGTCGTTTTGCTACTGTGAGTAATCGGGTGACCCCTGTGAAAGAGCCATTCAACTCCCAAAGGGGTTGCGACCCACAGGTTGAGAAACACTGGATAAAGGCAGGAACGAACGAATGAGTGAGTGAACGAATGAGGGGGAAGGAAACAGGACCAGAAAGGTAATGTGACTTGCGCAGAATTGAACAGCATGCAACCCTGCCCACTCCTCTCCACTCCACCATCATGGGGGCTTACTCTAAACTGATGAGGGAGACTGTGGAAACCCAGCTAGAGAAGGAAGCTTCCACTAAGGCTGTAGCGAACCCCCCAGCGGGGACTTCTGAGGGTGTCCAGAGGTCCATGTGCTCTGGGACGTGGGGGAAGGACCCCGAGCACCTCTCTCGTTGGCCTGCCTGTGTCCAAGCTCAGCCCACCTCCTAACCGAGGCAGTGCTGGGGAGCAGAACCTGGGCACACACAGACTGAGGTTTCAACCCCTACTCAGCTGGGTCAGCTCTGGGCCCCAGGATCAGGTCTTCTGGTGCTCTGAGCCGTGGTCTGAAAGGGGGAGCCAGTCTGTGTTGTCAACGGCTTTTAGACCTTGTGTCAGAGATGCTCAGATTCCTGTGGGGATGGTTCCTGTAGTGCTGCCGGCCCTCTCCATGGATAAGGGAGGAAGGAGAGCACAGTCTTTGAATTTGAGCCCTCAAGTCACTGTGCCTGGGTTCACATCTGGCCTCACCTCTTCTTAGTGGAGGACCTTTCCCCAGTGAATGAAACGCTTTGAGCCCCTGTTTTCCCATCTGGAACAAAGGTTTACCACCTCTGGACCAAGCCCAGCCCACCACCTGTGTGTGTAAATAAAGTTTTATTGGGTCACAGCCGGGCCTACTTGTTGATGTAATGCTAATGACGGCTTGTTGTGTTGCAGTGGCAGAGGTGAGTAGTCCGACAAAGACCAACTAAAGCTCACATGCCGAAACTGTTTACTACCTGGCTCTGCACAGAAACAAGGTGCTGGCGCTCCATGAGCTCATCACGCGCTTGGCTGCCAGAATTGCCATGAGATCTTCATGTATTTTAGATACTAGATAGAATCTTACTGGAGCTGGACTAGCACGATTGGGTAAACATTAAGCTGCTCACCATGGGTGGGCAGTTCAAACCCACCAGGCGCTTCACAGGAGAAAGATGAGGCCGTTTGTCCCCATTAAGGTTCGCAGCCTGGGAAACCTTGTGTGGAATGGCTATGAGTCAGAACCAACTTGATAGCAATAGGTTAGCACCGTTATCCCTTATCTCAGCGGTTCTCAACCTGTGGGTCGAGATCCCTTGGGGGGGGGCGGGGGAGGTGTCGAATGACCCTTTCACAGGGGTCATCAGATTCATAACAGTAGCAAAATGACAGTTATGAAGTAGCAACAAAAATAATTTTAGGGTCAGCACACATAAAGGAACTGTAGAAAGGGTCACAGCATTAGGAAGACTGAGAATATGTGACTGGCAACTATTTTCTCCCATCCTGATGTTTGTTGTTGGGTGCTTTTGTTAGGCACTGACTCATGGTGTACCCAGCAGAGCAGTATACAGCCGTGCCCAGGCCTGTGCTACCTCCCCGACGGGCAGAACCCAGGTCCATTAGGGCAGCTGCTGTGTAGACCGACAGCCCTCCTAGCTGAGAGGGCTCCGCCTCCAGCACTGTTTTCGACAATGTTCTGTGTGAGCCACAGAACTTTCCCTGACTAGTCTTCAGAAGTAGTTCTTCAGACCTTTCTTCCTAGTCTTTCTTAGTCTGGAAGCTCTGAGGAGACCGTCCACCATGGTCTTTGAAATAATAGTTTCCGACACCACAGCAAGATAGGTGCCGTTGCAGCCCACCAGTCCAACAGATCTTCCTAATTAAAATCTCCCTGTTCCCGTACAAAATCTTGGGGAGTGTATGATTCCAGTGTATCACGCAGGCCCCCTGAAGTCTTGGCAGTGTGAAGGGGAAAGCGCCAGCCCCATGTCTAGCACGAAGCCTTAGGAGAAGTGTGTGAGCCTAGGAACAGGCAGGCACAGGGATAAAACCGAGGCTAAGGGAGGTTACATGGCTCAGAGCATGCCAGTAGCCAAAGCAAATTAATCAATCAATCAATGAAGCAAAGCACCAGGGGTCATGGAGCACTCAGGTTATGGAAAAGGAAGCAAACCGGCTTGCCGGCATCCTACAGCTTTCCCGAGTGCTGGGTTCTGGGGAGGGCGCATCCAGCGGCCTTGCGTAAGGGAGGTTGTGCAAGAGGTAGTTCTACTGAAAGAGGCCAAACCGTCGAGATGTGACCACTTCTCCTTCTGCCTCTAGATAGCAGCCGAGGGCGTCGGCGCCTTTCTGGGGGAGGCCTAAGGGCAAGTTTACTGGTGTTTTCGGGAATAGAGATTGCCAAACACAGAGGAGGGTTAGTAAAAGAAAAATATTGCTATGAAATTCCAGAAGCCTGTCATAGCCGAAAATATCAAAATGTGAAGCTGTTGTGTCTCAACATAGCCTTCCTGTTCCTCAAGGTGGTCTCCATCTCTCTAACCCTTCTTGCCTTCATTCATAGCGTGCTGGAGTGGGAGCTGGGGCACCTCAAGGGACTCAAGTCGTGTTCCCTTTAAATGTTCCCTGAGCTTCAGGGTCAAAAAGAAGTCTAAAGGGGCCAGATCGGGACTGCAGGGTCGGTGGGGCAAGGTTTCCCAGTGGAATTGCTATGAACAGGCACGTTGTCATGATGGAAAAGCATGTCTCGGTGCAACTGCCCTGGCTGTATTCTCACCTGTGCAGTTTTCAGCCCTACAACTTCTTCTTGAATCAGACCCAGGATCAGCCTGTGTCCTAGGAGAAAACCTCTCAAGATGACTCCTTTGGAGTCCCCCAAAACGGCACTAGAACCTTTGGAGTTGGCCTCTCTGCCTTGCTTATCATGGAGGGCTTCTCAGTGTTCCCTCGAGCACTTGATCCGGCGAAAAGTCCTGTTCTATGTCAAGCAACATATTCCGTAAAGTGGTTGTAAACATCCGTGATTTGGAAAGATGTCTCCTTGAGTTTTGTGAAAATTTTTACATCAGCCCTGGCCCCAGAATCATTTGTTTTCACACACACACAAATGTATCCTTCTTTATGAGTGCACCCTGAAAAGGCTAACCAAGAACCACCCACCCATCCAACCACCCAAACTCACTGCCAGACATAGATCTACTCTCTTGGGCCAGCTGCAACGTCCCTGGGGGTTTCTGTGACTGACACTCTTGACAGGAGCAAAAGCCTCATGTTTCTCCCAGGGAGCAGATAGTGGTTTTGAACCGCCAACCTTGGGGTTGCTAGCCTGGTGAGTAACCACTCCACCACCAGGGCTCTAGCCAGGCGGCTAAGACAAATGAGCTGCCATCTACTGACTACGGAGACATGGTTGAACATGTTTTGCTCGGACCACATCCATATGGAATTCTAGGAACGATACTTTTGAACATAGCCTCATGTGGCCACTGCAGGTTCTGTTGAGAGGTCCATCTGTTGCCTGGATGATGGGCAGAGGTTATAGTGCCACTTCTTCCGGAAGGAAACAGAGGCCCTGGGAGAGTAAGTGGCCTCTTGGGCATGCAGTCAAGTAAACGGCAGAGCCAGGACTCGAACGTAAGCCCCCTCTCTTTTCCTTTTCCAGTGTTAGTCTGGATTGACTAGAGGAACAAACCCAGGACACTCATATACATGAGACAGTTTTATACCCCTTCCTAGTCTGATCCAAGCCCTTAAGTCCGATATTAATCCATATGTCCGATACCAATCTATAATGTCTTCTTCAGACCCATGAAACACATGCAATGATGTCAAATGCAGGATGATCACAGGCCAGTGGGTAGAAAGTCTTTAGATCCAGAGATGTCGTAAGCATCTCAGCACTGGTAGGAGTCTCTACATGACTTCTCCAGCTTCAGAGGTCTGGTTGCATCAGGGTAGGTCCATGTGTCTTCTCCAGCTCAGGGCATGAGTAGTAGTTCCATGTGTTTTGTCAGCTGCAATGTTTTTCAGGGAGTGAGCAGAGAGATGGAGGTGTCTCTTGCCTCCAAGGAAGAAATACAGGCGTTCTCAGGAGAAGACCATGTCCACAGGGAGGCTTTATTGGCTATAATCCGATTGACAGGCTAGACTCCACCTCTTCACTTTTAATCTTCCCAAATCCTAAATTAACACCAGGTTAAGTAACTACCACATCCATTACACCCTGTTGGATAGCCGCTGGGTCTCAGACCTGGCCTGTTGCTTTGCAAACACCACCCATCCCATCCTGACTGCCATCCTGGAAGGCAGGTCACATCACCCCATATTTACAAAAAAGACCGACCAGGGCCCCACGCTGCACACATGGGAGGTCAGCCAAGCAGGGATTCCTGAGCTGGGTGAGGGGTGGCATGGCAAGGCCGGCACAGATCCAGTGGAATTTCACACAAACTTTTGTTTGTCTTTGCCTCTTCCTGGATGGGAGGAACGAGGATAACTTCCTCCAAGTCTCTAATAACAAGCAGAAAAGGAGCCACTGAGATCAAAGGCCTCACAGTCACTGTGTCTATCACCCATACCCCTTGCTTCTCTGGTGGCTGTCTGTCTCCCTTGCCATTGGGAGAAATGGGGCTTCTTCCTGCACCGGTGGAGCAGAGGATCCTTCAAAGACAGGTGCTGGGCCAGCCAGGCACATTCAACACCTACATCCAAGTCACCTCTGCCTCCTTCATTGCCCCTGAGAGAGAGCCTGCTTGATAGGTGAGGGGATGGCTTCAAGGGCTTTCCTATGTTGTTAGAAATTGTGGGGAAGCCGCCATCAGGTCTGCTAGTCCACTTCCCTGGCAGGACCTGAGGGACCATGGTCCCCGCAGTGACTCTGTCCCGGGGGAGTGTGGCCTGTGAGAGGGTCCACTGGGCATTCCTGGAGGTGATGTCTTCTTCCCTGGACAGTGGGACCAGCATGCCCACATCAGCTCCCGCCCCCAGTAGGATCTGCCCTGGTTTCCTGCACCCAGATATCCGTTGCCTTGTCCCAAGAGGTCGCTTATTGGTGGGGTCCTCACTAAGTCGTGTGTGTTACCTACACAGAGCTGCAGCCCCCTCAGTTAGTTTTACAGCTAGAAAAACAGAGGTTAGACCCTCGAACTGACTGACCCAGGGCCACATACTCGCCAGCTGTGGCTGGCCCTCACCACATCCTCTTATTGCCCTGCCAAGCTGCTCCAGGAGGGTCTGTCCTCTGCTCCCCGCCCTTCAGGCTGCAGAGCTGGCTTGGGCCCAGCTGGATTGTTGCTGAGGTGGTCTTTCCTGGTCAGAGGGGTGGGGGGTGGGGGCTTCTGGAATATCCAGGGAGCATTGAGGGACTTCCCAACCATCTGGAAGCTGGTAGGTTCTGCGTGTGTTGAAGTCAGGGATGCTTCCCCCTGCCCACCCACCTGCACCCTTACTGGGAGAGCCCAGGGTGGACAGGAACCAGGGAGGAACCTGGGAGGAGCAGTCTCTGCACCTGAGACGTCATTGTGCCTCCTCCTCTCCGCCCTGCACCTCCGAATCTCTAGGGAAATGGGGACTGGTCCTCTTCTCCCGGGGCCTGCCTCCTGCTGTGTGGGGGCCAGGTATATGATGAGTGGATCCCTCAGTGTCCTGGGAGGTGGGAAACCTTGATCAGTGTGTGAGTCTGGTAGACTAGAGAAACAAATTCATAGGCACTCATGTGCATAAGAAAAAGCTTTAGGGCTGAGCCCAGGTGGCGTAGTGGTTGTATGCTGGACTGTGGCCCACTGGGATAGAGGTTCAAGGGGCTGGGCCTTCTACTCTCACCACCAGAGAGCAGTGATGCCCCCCCCCCCAAAAAAAAAAAAAAGAAAAAGCTTTATATCAAACAGTAATTAAGAAAACATCTCAGCCCAATCCAGATCAAGTCCCTAAGTCCAATGTGAACCCATATGATCGATACCAGTCTATAAATTCCTCTTCACACTCACAACACATGCAATGACACCGAATGCAGGAAGATCACAGGCCAATGGATGGAAAATCTTGTGGATCCAGTGGTAGTGGAAGCATCTCAGCACCCACTGGTGTGGGGCTCCATGTGGAGGGAGTGTGTGTTCTACTTCCAGGGAGGAAGGAGTTCCCAGAATCCTCAAGTGAAGACTATGCTCACAGAGGCCTCATGCATTGTGATGTGATCGACAGGCTAGACTCTACCCCTTTATAAGTAGACAGATTATGTAACTGCCACAGTCAGTCTCATTCCCTTTCTGGGCTTCAGTTTCCTCATTTCTAGATGGGGAACATTAGATGAACTGATAGGAGGCCTGGAGGTGGGGTGCATGAGGTGCTGGGCTGTGGACTCCAGAGCCGATGATTCCAACCCACCTTTGCTCTGCCCGAGCATGGTGGGGCCGACTGCTCCTGTAAAGGTTCACAGGCCCAGAAACTCAAAGAGGCAGTTCTATCCCATCCCAACAACTTGGTATGGACTCAATGGGAGAGTATTTGAGGGTCACCTGAGTGTCTTGATCCCATGAGAGCTTTGGTTCTTGGGGATGGAGGCAGGCAGGGGCAGGGATCATGTTCTTCTAAGAGAGGTGGTGTCCCCTGAAGGCTTGGCCCTGCATGGCGATGCACAGGACCGTGGGATAGGAGGGCCTGGGATGGGAGGCAGAGAGCAGGCAAGGCCGAAAGGCTGCTGTTTGCAGCTGTTGGCTTCTGTGCATCTGACAAACTACGCACCCAAGCATTGCCTTTGGGAGTCGGGGAGCCAGGCCAGTGGACACTGAGCATCAGACTCTGAGTTGCATGTTTACTGGGTGTCCCTGCTGATCTCTTTGCTTCTGTGTTCTGCAGATCATGATCGAGTTCTGTCCTGGGGGTGCTGTGGACGCCATCATGCTGGGTGAGTCTTCCTGGGTCTGGTATGTGGCAAGGGCCCTGGATTCTCCCTCCGGGAACCCTCACCCCACCCCAGTAATCTACATAGCCTGTGTGAGCCCCTCCCGGCATTGTCTCCTTCAGGAGAAAACAAAATGTTTCTTGGATGAGCAGCAATTTCCCTCCCCAGCCTGTGGGACTGGTCACTCACCCTCATGGGGTCCCTTACCCACCCCTTCCCTAGCACTACTACAGTTTAAAAGGAGACAGCAGAGAGAGGATATTTTTGAAAGTTCCGTGTGAAAAGTGGCATGTTGTCGGGTCTTGATGTGCCAAGCAAATGGGAGCACTCAAAACTCACTGCCATGGAACTGGTGCTGGTTCACAACAACAAGAGGGTAGTTTCTGCCCCTGTGAGTTTCCGAGACTCTTAACACTTTTCTGGAGTAGAAAACCTGTCTTTCTCCCAAGGGGCGGCTGGTGGTTTTGAACAGTGGACCTGCAGCCCAATGTGTAACCACTGCACCCCGAGGGCTCCTCCACTTGAGCACTAGCAAGAGGGGAAAAGAATAGTGAGCCCCATTGTGTTGTACATTTTCACCACGTGCCAGAGATCATAAGCATTTCAGTCATCTGTGTTACTTTTAATCCTCACCTATAAAATCTGAAAGAATAGCTCTGCTTATTCCTTTCTCGAGGGTGGGGTGGGGGCACTGCATAACTTTATTAAAAAGGTTAAAAAATCAATATGTTCTGGGGCCTCTACTCAAGTACTCCCTCAACACAAGGAGACCTTTTTCTAATAACCTGGCATTCTGTGAAGCTCACCTTCCCTGACTCAAACGCGGAAGATAAAATGGGTGCATAAGCGAAAGTAGTGAA
>PVJH01007836.1:0-89697 GCA_004026705.1 Nesogale talazaci
TATCCATTTGTCTTCAGCGATTGTATCGGGAGTCAATCAGTCCATTGATTTTGATTTTTGTTCTTTGATGCCTGATACCTGATTGTTGCAGCATCTCATGATTGCACAGGGAGGTGAGCTTCTTTTATGGTGGGTTTTGTTGATTCTGAGCTTGATGGCTGCTCGTTTATGCTTGAGCCTTTAACACCCCTGATGTTATTACTTTTGATAGCTCAGCATCGTCAGCTTTCTTGACCACTCTTTGTCATGCTCCCACATGTCCTCAATGGGCCCCTTGGGGATGTGTGCACACAGTGATATGTGTGTTTCTCCGCCCCCCCCCCTCCCGTTTGATGACTATTGCCTAGACCTTACACCACCTTGTGGCCACACTGGCTGTTGTGCTTCCATGTGGGTGTGGTCTCTTCTCAGGTAAGTGGTCTATTGTTTATCTTCAGGTTTTTAAGACTCCAGAGGATATAACCTTTGATAGCCTGCACTTGTACCTTTTCAATTTGTTTTTTCAATCCTTTAATTTATGCTTTTGTCCTCATACCGGCATGAATGATAGTCTTTTTTTATAAATGGGGAGCTAGAGCGTTGGAGAATCAAGAGTCCGTGATTGTTAGATGTGTTCTGAATGGTCCAGAGAGGCTTCAGTTCAGAAGGGGGTCTCCAGGAGCAGCCTCATCCATCTGATGCATTTGCCTTTTACCTTCTCTGGTTTGAGTCCGTTGGCAGCTCCTTCAGAATGAGGGAGTTATCAATGAAAATCATTCCTTTTTAATAACTTCTAACAGCACTACATAAATACTTGAAAAATTATGGACAAGTGTTTACAGTAGCTGCATCTCATAAGGGAGATTTACAGTACTATTAAAAATTATTAGACTTCTTCTGCAACGGTGTGGCTTCACAAGCCATGGTGTACTTCTTCATTTTGAGGCTTTGCAGACTGTTTATTTTCATGTTTCAAACTACCATATTTCTTCCACCGTTAAATTTTATCTCAGCAGCGTTGTTTTAAAGCACCAATTTCCCCAAGTCTTCTGATCTTGTAATTCAGCCCTACAATGTTTCTTTGGAAACTCTCTGGAGACCATACAGGGCGAAGGCATGGCTAAGGAACGCTGATGAATAATTCACAAGGTTTGCAGGGATATAATGTGTGTGTGCACATGCTCGCAGGGGTCATAAGATTCTGGTCTATTATTGGCTGGAACTTTTTAGAAGAGGTAAATCATGTAACTACAGGCACTAGAGCTAGGAAGGGCTGAAGAGGGCTAAGACTATGAGATAGATAGGTTTGTTGTGCCAACATGACCAATGAAGATAGGTAGGGTTGTTGTGACAACATGGTCAATGAATACAGGTGAGATTCATTGAAGGGTGGAGGTATAAATGGCTCAGTGAGTCTTGCCTTTCTCCCTCTTGCTCTTGAATATTTATTCAGGCCATTGTGCAGCTGGTTCCTTTGCTTGTCCTGTGCCTTGATTTCCAAGTTACACTACACGTGGGACACCTAATTTGTGGACTGTGTTGCTATAAGTTGAGGTTCCTCCAAGCCCTGCTTAGTCATGCTAATGCAATATACATCTCTTGAGCTGGGATCTATCGGACACTGTCATTTGACTGACTGTTGGTGACCTGCCTTGCTGTTTGCTGCCTGTGGCCAGATAGCCTGAATTGCTCTACAGAGAATTGCCTAGCAGCCCTCAAGACTGAAAGGACTGCCAGTGACACAAGTGAGTTGCACTAAGTCATTCATACTGCTTTATAGATTAATTAACATATATATGAAATAAACAGTTAATTAATCTATAAATTACTAGTGTCCTTAATTTGTTTCTCTTGAGAACTCTGTCTTACACAGATCACAATGGGTTACTGGGCATGGCTTGTCTATCAAGACATGAGTCTCTGATTTTATTCCTTCCCTGACATATACAGAATACTAATTTGAGTCATTCAAGGGTGTTAATTATGCTTACTGTCACAACACCAAGAGCAGGTGGTGTTCCTTCCTCTTTAAGAAGTTGATCCCCCATGCAGAACCTACCATGAAGCACCCAACCAAGAGGATAGGGTGGACACATGGAAGGATGCATGGAAAAAGAGAGCTACAGGGTGAGACACAACCAGAGCCTGACTGACCGCCTACCTGGAAGTGGGCGTGGCAGAGAAGAGACTGGGGGAGGGGCCAGCACGCCACATCCACAGGGAGACAGGCGGGCAGGGAGGAAGAGAAAGAGAGCTGCTTTGTCCCCACACTGCTCCATGATGGTCAGAGGACTACGTCCCTGCAGGGACCTAGTAAAGTGACCAGATTTTAACCTTGGTAAAGCGGGACACCATTGACGGGGGTGTGTGGGGGTGGGGGTAGAAGGGGTATAGTCCCTTCCCATTCTCCTGTCGTTCCCTAGCATGCCATGCATTCTTTCCAAAAATCTGGACTTTTGTAAAACTCTGTGGGACACGGGAAAAATTTTTTAAAGTCGGAACTGTCCTGCCAAAAGCTGGAGGTCTGGTTACTTTACAAATGGCCCATTATGGGTCACAGAGGAAATTCGGCAAACAGCAACAGGACAGCTGACATTATCTTCCTACTGAAGCAGACAGCGACAGAGGACATTTTTGGGGGGGTCACATGGTAGGAAAGCAAAGCGGCCTGACCTCCCAAAATGGATGGAATCAAGAAGGGTCACTCCTGGATGGACAGCTGGAAGGAGAGAATGACAGGATGGATGATTCTTCAGGGACACAGGGGAAAGGGGGAAGAAAGAGGCATGGACAGGCTCAGGGACTGGGAAACAAGTGGTCCGGAATTGGTGGCAGGAGGGTGTGGGAGGTCTGGTAGGGCTTAGGCAATAGTAAGGTAACTGAGAGGAAGTACTGAAACTCAAATGTAGGTTGAGCATGACAGTCGGACAGGAGGAAGGTAGAAGGAAATAGAGGACAGAACTAGAAGGCAAAGGGCACTTGCAGAGGTCTAAACACAGACACGTATATATGTAAATATAATTATTTATGATAATGAGGGAATAAATCTAGGCACATATATCTATAGGTTTAGTACTAAGGTAGCAGATGGACCTTGGGTCCTCACCCAGGTGCTCCCTCAATGCAAGAACACTTTGTTCTATGAATCTGGCATTCCATCATGCTCACCTGCCCAATATGATCACTGAAGTCAAAAAGGTGCATAAGCAAATGTGGTGAAGAAAACTGATGGCCCCCAGATATCAAAGGATATAGCATCTGGGGTCTTAAAAGCTTGAAGATAAACAAACAGCTATCTAGCTGAGAATTGGCCACACCCACACCGAAGAAACACACCAGCCAGTGTGGCCGTGAGGTGTAGAAAGGATTACGTCTCAGGCATCAAACAGGAAAAAACCATATCACTGTGTGCTCACCTTTCTGAGGTGATCACTGAGGACATGTGGGAATATGAGCAAGAGTGGTGAAAAAAGCTGTTTTGAGGGTAGACAAGCAGCCATCTAGCTGAGGAGCAACAAAGCCCACCATAGAAGAAGCATACTTGTATGACCATGAGGTGTTGAAAGAATCAGGTATCAGGCATCAATGAACAAGAATCATATCATTATGTGCCCACCCTCCTGATATGATTGCTGAAGACAAATGGGTATAGAGGGAAACACAGTGGAAGAAGCTGATGGTGCCCAGCTACCAAATGATAAAGCGCCTGGGGTCATAAAACCTTGAATGTAAACCAGTGGCCATCTAGCACAGAAGCTGCAAAGTCCACATGGAAAAGCACACCAGCCTGGGTGATCACGAGGGGTCCAAGGGAGCAGGTATCAAAGAACAAGAATCACATCAATACGAATGACAGGGAAAACAGGATGGGGACCCAAGAGTCATGAGGAAGAGATGGGCCAGTCAGGGTGCAGTGAAGTAGCAATGAAACATACAACTTTCCTCTAGTTCCTGAAGGCTTCCTCCCCCCAAATATCATGATCCCAGCTCTACCTAACAAATCCAGCTGGACTGGAGCTGGTACGCTGGGACAGATGGGAATTGGAGATATGGGGAAACCAGGACAGATGAGCCCCTCAGGACCAGTGGGGAGAGTGGAGTTATTGGATGGGTAGAGGAAGATGGGGTTTAGAGAGGGAACCAATGACAAGGATCTACACATAACCTCCTATCTGGAGGATGGACATCAGAGGAGTGGGTAGGGGAGATGTCAGGCAGTGTAAGACATGACATGAGCCAAAGGTCTCAGAGCAGAAGGGATGGGATACTGTTCTGATCTTGACCCCACCCCAGAGCAGAGGCTGCTTGAAACACATCAGATGGAGGATGTGTGTTGAAAAGTACTTGGGAATGAGGTGTGGGAACCTCTCCATACCCTGGTATCTCCAGGTATCTCCAGGCATTCTTATATCTGGTGTGTGGCATCTGCTTTCTTTTCTCATGGAAATGTTTTTTTTTCCAACCCCCTCTGCCCAACTGCAGAAACTCACTGCTGGTCCATCTGCTTGTCCTCTCTGGAAGAGACTTCTTTCTTGGAGTCCTCACCTTATTAACCTCTAAGAAAACTGCATGCCCCATATCTGGGTGCATGGACACTCTGGGCTGGATATATCTGCATGGCCTCACCATCTAAAATGTGGGTGCATTGACTCAGATGTCACAGGGCAGGGTGAGGGAGGTAAGCAAGGCTTATCTAACCTTTGTCACTATGAGGAAGTGCTACCACAGTGTGGCCACATATTCTGGGTTTTATTTTTATTTTCCAGTGAGAGCAGAAATTGAGATGTCGATATGGATCCTCAATGAGCTTGAGTGGTGCAATAATTAAGAGGTTGACTTTCACAGAAAGGTTGGCAGTTAGAACCCAGTCAGTGGGCCCATGAAAGGAAAGACCGAGTGGTCAGTTCCCATGAAGCTTTCAACCGAGAAATTCTGCAGGGGCATTCTACTCATAGGTTGCTATGAGTCTCGATTCACTTGACTCACAACACAACAATGACATGTGAATAATTTTGATTTTTCCCCATGTGACTGATATTTTAAAACACTGGAGTCTCTAGAAAACACATGAAACTGGAAATGTGCCTAAACTTAGTCTCAGAGGATTGGTGGCCTGAGGTCCCCTTCATCTGAGATCCTTCCAGTATTTCCAGATGTCTTTTTCTAAGAGCCTCAGGGAACTTTGAGGTTCATCTGAGACAGATTCAACAACAAGGTGTCTAGGGAAGCTGGGAAGGTGGAGGGGAGGGACTACTTACTAGGGATGGCAGCAGGGCAAAAGGGAAGAGGAGTCGGAGTTGTCCAGTCCAGCCACTATCTCGTGCATAGTGTTCTGTGGAGTCCCCCACTGTGATGCCTGCTTTTAACATCCTTGTCCTAGTTTTTAATTATGCTATTTAGGAGCACTTCCAGCTGTGGGAGAGAAGCTGGAAAGAAATAGAATGTTTCAGAAATCCCTGTGTACTGTGCCCCAGGAGGACTACTGAATGGTTGAAGTCTCTGCCTAGACTCAATTCCTGCTTCCTGAAGGAAGGGGACTCTATTACCAAACCCAGTCCAGCCCCAGAGTAGCAGTTCCAGGAAGTCTCAATAAGCCTTATCTATGCTGAGCTGCCAATCCCTTTGTCCACTAGGCCCCCAACTTCAAGCTGAGCATACTGGGATTCAGGGAGGGACATCCACACCCATTCCAGGAATTAATTATACTGCAGGTGGGGGGCAGAGTTTCTAACATAATCCACTCAACCTCATCAGAGCCCAGCCTCTCAATGGTAAATCAAGATGAGGGAAATGGTTTATTCAGCATAATCCTAGTTAAACCAGATAAATTCCCTACATGTCCCACTGGCCCCATTTACTGAGGAGGGAATGTGACTGGAATTTTTGAATCTGTACTCAGTCCCTAAATGTCCTATACGTGGAAATGGGCTAAAATCCCACTCCTGGGAACATGATGAAACTATTCCAATAGCCTCCTTGACTTTGATCTCAGGGGGATCAGGCCCCTCAGGACCACCTAGTCCTAGCACAGTGTACAGATTAAGGAACACAGGTGGTCACTCACTTTCCCTAATACCGGTCCCAACAAAGATTAGAGAAATGCAGTGGCAGGTGGATGTGCACCAGGGGGCTAACAGGGCAGAAGGTAGGGGTTCTTAGCATCAAGGAGATAGAAGAGTCTACACAATGCTTTCCCACAGATAGCAGAGTTTCTTTAGACTCCAGATTCTGAGCCAGTCACTGTAGCTTGTATAGTGGACTTGAGGGGAAGCAAGGATCCATTGCAGATAAGGTCTCCTCTCATGAAGCATGTTACTGTTCCCAAGTAACTAGAGCAATGGTCTCTCAGAGAAGATCCAATTATGCTGTCCCCAGAGATTCCGCAATGCATGATGTGACTCCTCAAGAACTTCTGTTCTCATCTCCAACCACCCCCCCTTCTTCTCTAGCCCTTGCTGTGTCTACTGCTTTTCAGACATGTCAACTTTAGAATTCAGTCACTTCTTTCTTTAACCTGAGTCCATCTTTCCTTAGCTTCTCATACAACTGACTCCTGCTCACTATGGAAGTCTATATTCAAATGCACCTGCTCCAAAAAGCATTCCCTGATGACCCAGAGGCTTTCACCCAAACCCTCTATGCTATTATTGTTTGCACAACTATAATGCAAATACGCCAACCCTGAAATTATGATTCATTCTTTACTTGTTTGTTTTCACTATAACAGCAGAGAACTCATCTAACTCATGCCTGGCCCAAAGGCAGACACTTAGAGGGCACTCCAAAGATAGCAGTTGAGAGGAAATGTGACGGCATGCTAGGCTGAGTGTGTCCCTTGGTCTAAGCCAAGGGTATTCATTTCTTTTTAAATGATTTTATTGGCATATAATGTGCATACCATACAATTAAACAATCACATCAAGAAGCGTTAAGTTGTATAATCAGCACCACAATCAGTTTCATAAAATGTTCTAAAATAGTTGTTCTTTATTTTCAACCCCTTTTATTAGGACATAATCCAGACATCATACCATTCAATAGTTTCTTCATATCAATAAGTTCTATACAGTCCCTACTACTGTTTCAAAATATGTTCTTTTTCCCTATATTCTTTGAAATTAGCTCCCCGTTTGCCCCCTTCCTCCCCTGCTGTACCCCTCAGGAGTCCTTAATCTAGTTACTGTTTCTATAGACTCACCCATCCTGGGTTTCATGTACTGAAAAACAGAAAAATACAAAACAGAGAGTCAAGAATTATACTACAATAACAAAATACAACAGATAAACCCGTTTGAAAACAAAACAGAGGATACTAAAAACCAGATCAAGTTCAAAGTGTGTCAAATGGAGATAAAATGATAAGTTTTTAACCATTTGAACAGATTTTTCATTTTAATCCTCTATAAGTGTTTCTACAAGACTGTCTACCTGAGATCCAAGTTATTCCTGTCCCTCAATTATGGTCTGAGGGAAATCTCCAGAGGCCTATTCCATGTGTAAATACTACAAATGTATTTTGGGCTTTCATTGGTATCCATAGCCTTCTGCAAACCAGAATTTCACAATTTAAGCTCTGATACCATTCCCCCCATATGGTTTGGATTATATTATTTGCAATCGTTGGATCATGTATATTGGTGTGCTAATTCCAGTTGGACATAGTTTATATCTCACTTAGATAACTGCTTGATTGAAAACAAGTCATTTTTCTTTTAATCATTTTATTGAGGGCTGGTGCAACTCTTATCACAATCCATATATCTATCCATTGTGTCAAGCAAATTTGTACATTTGCTGCCATCATCATTTTCAAAACATTTGAAGCACTTGAGGTCTTGGAATTGGCTCCTAATTTCCCCCCTCCTTCCACAAATTATTATTATTTTTCCATATCTTGCACTGACTGATGTCTCCCTTTACCCACTTATCAGTTGTTAATTCCCCTGGGATACTATTATAGGTAGATCATTGTAATCATTTCCCCCCACTCTCCTGCACCCCACACCTGCATGACTCCTCTCAATATTGGTCCTGAGGGGGTTATCTGTTTATGGCACATTGGGACTTGGATCTATGTGTCCTATTAGGAGCATAATACCAGGCACACTCTCCTATAGGGTCCATATATGCTCTCCCATTTTCATTGCAGCACAGTTCACAATGGCAAGAAGTTGGAAACAGCCCCAAATTCTCATAAGTCAAAGAATGGACAAAGAAACTGGTATATACACATAATGGAATACAATGAATCCCTGAAAAAAAAAAACAGTGATGAAACCATGATCTCATGTCATGGAGGGTCTGAAGATCATTGTCCTGAGTGAAATTAGGAAATCACAAAAGGATAAGTGTAAGTCCATTGCTGTAAGGATGAACACCAAGGTGAAGGCAAAATCATGCCTATAGGCCATGCAATCTACTGACCAAGTCTGCCAAGCAAATCGTAAGAGAGCCCGACCAGTACCTGTGGACCATACACTATCCTCTCTATTATGCATACCCTAAAAACCAAGTTTGGGGGGAGATCTCACTTCAATGGGGATCAGATTTCCAAGATTGGAATAAAAGATGATGGCTAATTAGGGGTTCCCCTGCAAAAATGGGATGAGGTTCCCCCAAACCAGCAGACATTTATACCACAGTGATAAGTTATACTGATGGAAAAATCAAGCCAAGATAGGGGATGAAACAGGGAGCAGACATATCGAGGAGAAAATAAGTGCATTTTTGTTGATAGAAAAAGTGGAAAAATTGCTGTCAATGAAAAAGGTTGTTCTAATTAGAGATCATATAAAAAGTAGAGTAAAATGATGGCTAGTGTCCTGAGCCATCTTTATGTCTTTTGATATGTTTTGATCTATTTTTGCACATTTTGCTTCAATGAATAACATTAAGAAAATGCTTTCTCTTTGGTTCCCACATGACCTACGACAGGCACATTCCACCCAGCAGGGCTCCCCCCTTTTACAGTGTCAGCCTAAATGCTGTCTCCTTTATGGAACAGTCCCTGACTACTCTACCTTCTCAGGACTAATTTTTAAATTCTACTTAAGATATCTTTTTATTGGGCTGAGCCCCGGTGGCGTAGTGGTTGTGCGCGGGACTGCGGCCCACTGGGACGGAGGTTCAATTCCAGCAGTGGGGCTGGGTCTCCTACTCCCACCACCGGAGAGCAGTGATGCGCACACACACACAAAAAAAGATATCTTTTTATTATTTGGGTGAACATTTATAGACCAACTTATTTTCCACTCAACAAGTCATACACTTTTGGTATGGAGACATTGACTGCAATTTTCACAGAGTAAAACCTCTTCCCACTTGCTCCCTGGGGTTCAAGTTTCTATTCTATTCCTTCTTCTTTCTTATCCCTGCTAGTCATTTATACTTTATCCTTGGGAAAAAGCTGCCCCTTTCCTGTTGTATGGTTGATTTTTCTAAGGAGTATATTCCTCCTTGATTTTATTGTTTACTGATTTGCCTATTATTTGGTTAATAGCCTTAGGGACTTCACCAGTCTCTTCCAGCCCTTTAGCCCTGTTTTTCTTTTATTCATTCATTTGTTCTTTTTAATGACTTTGAGTTCTAATTCACATATTTCTCCCACTCTATCCAGGATCTTCTATTATGATCACTTTAAGAGTCTTAAATTAAGACCAGCCAGCAGGGTAGCTACCTAGATCTTCTGAACTCAGGGTCATGGAGGAAGGTGTTCATGTGTTTCATTATCCCATTGTAATAATAATTTCTTTCTGTCCTTGATTTTCTTCATTCTTCCTTTCTTTGGATGGGAAGAGAATAATAGTTGCACTTTAGATGTCCAGGCACACGTTTTTAAGGAAAGATGGCCAACTGATCCCGTATACAACTGGAGTACTCTGTAGCAATAAGGAGAGGATCGGCACAGAGGAGAAAGCTCGAGAGGTCAGTGGCACAGAGAACAATAAGTAAGCAAGTCCTCATGTCCCAGAGACTGTGGGAAAAGCAGGGTAAAAGGAGAAAGAGACAGGTCTGACTAGGAGATGTCCAGTGCTCCCACCTGCTTCCCTGCTACTCTTTGTCTCTCCAGAAAGCAGAGCCCTTCTCAGTATGCCATTCATTCTGTACCCCATCAGCAAGCAAATCTCTGGACCCCGGCTCAGTGTTTCCTCCATGTCTGCCAGCAAGCAAGGATTGGCCTGGTTAGGTGCTCTTTCTAGGTCGCACGAGGAAGCAGACCCGACCTGAGGCCTGGTGATCTATCCACGTCCCACCAGGAAGCAGGGTCCAGCCCTCATCTAGTGTCTCTTTATGTCACATCAGGACACAGGGCCTGGTCAAGGTAGATGCCTTCTCTATTACCGCAAGCAAGACTAACCATAACCCAGAAATCTCTCCATGCTCTGTCATCAACTAGGGCTTTCTCTGATCTGGCATCATCCCCACATCCCACCAACATGCAGAGTCTGAGCTGGCATGGCACAGCACCCTCACTATATGCCACCAACAGGTAGGCCAGAGCCCAGCACTGTGCTTTCTCCAGAGCCTCGGGTGCAAAACAGCTGTCATGAACTTCTTATTGCAACTCGTCTATGCTTGGACTGACTATACCTACAAAGATCTCAAACAAGGGAATAATACATCAAAAGTTCTCTCTTCTTCCCTCCCCCCTTTTCTTTCTTTATCAAATTATTTCTTCTTTCTTTTTTCCTTCTGCTTTCATTTCTTTTCTCTTTTTATTTACTGCTCTTCCCACCCACCATTTTGAGAACTGTTCTTAACCTACTTTTTCTCCTCTATCTTCTTTCTCTGTCCTTCCTCCTTCCAGGTACACCTAAACAAAGTCAAGTATGCCCAAATGATGCAGCAGCCCTACCAGCCCTTTCAGCTGCACCACAATACCATGGAAACAGACATCAATTGCAGTCCACACACAGGAAGACACACAGATACACACACAATAATAGACACAAGCAACACCCACAGCAAAGTAATCTAATTGAAGAAATGGAAAGCTGAATTAGTGATCTTCAAGGCAATTTTCTTGACTACATTTGATGAGAAAAAAATCAATAAAATTAACAAAGGAAGCTGAAGAAAGTCTAAGATTTATATAGGAAATTACCAAGAGGCATGACTATGTCTTGTTGGAACCCCAGAGCAAGAAGAAACAAAGAAAATTTTCAGAGAAAATACTATATGAAGTTATGAAAGAAATTTTCCCTAGCATCATGAAAGTAACTTTTCAAGAAACTGAGGGAATCCCAAACAGTACAGAAAAGTATCACAACATATCAGAGTCAAACTATTCAATATCAAAGACAAGGAAAGAATCCTGAGAGCAGCTAGGAACATAAAAGAACAGTAGCCTTCAAAAGAAAGCTAATAAGAATAAGCTTGTATTTCTTAGCAGAAACCATAAAGACAAGACAATCACGGATTGACATATTTAAACCCAGAAAACAAAACAAAAACATGGCAACCAAGAGTCTTATATCCAGCACAATTATCCCTCAAATACAAGGGAGAAATATAGATATTTCCAGACAGGGAGACATTAAAGGACTTGGTAAAAGCAAGAATACCATTACAAAAAGTACTAAAGGGAACACTTTGAAAAGAGAATCAATAGAAACAGAAGCCTCCACTCCCTCCAAAACAGAAATTTATATCATATAGAAATCAGTACACTGTGCACTGTAAACAGTATTCAAATAGTACAGACATACAGGAAAACCAAAGAAATGAATAAAACCACATGCATACACACATATACACCAAAATTAGAGCAACGGACTCACTCATATTAATAACAATACTGAATGTCAATGGATTAAATGCACCATTCAAGAAACAGTGATTAATAAAAGAACAAGACCCACCAATATATTGCCTGTAAGAAAAAATACCTTAAATACAAACAAAAATATATTAAGAATCAAAGTATGGAGAGCAATTTACCAATTTAATGACAACCAATAAAAACCAAGAATGGCAATATTAATCTGATAAAATAGGCTTCAAGGCAAAAACTATGATGAGAGACAAAAAAGAACATTACAAAATGATCAATGGAATAATAGAACAAGAAGCCATGTAGTAAACATATACACACTCAATGAAAGGCCTATGAAATTGGTTAATATAAACTCTTACCAAGTTGAAGAGAGAAATGGACATTAAAGCATTAATAGTCGGACACTTCAATACATTGTTCTTGAGGAAAGACAGATTATCAAGAAGAAACTTAGTAAAGACACAAAACAAAACAACACAATTGATCATCTCAACCATCTTGGATTTGGCATGTATTTGGGGGAGATAACATGGGAGCAATATTTCTGTATCCCACATTTGCTGTTTTATAATTTTCCATTTGTCTTGTGAATTTGTTCTTATATTGTTTTCTTAAATACTTTTGTCTGTGAATTCCTTGATTTTGTTTGTGGTTTCCTTGATCTCTTTCTTATTCTGTGCTAGAGACCAAAACATACTTCTTTAGAATTTCTTTTCATGTAATTACAATGACACTTCTTTCTCTGACAGATTTTAAGGCCCTGTAATTTTGTCATTTGCATGAGCTATTTAGTGCTGCTTAAGGCATAATTTTAAAGTACTTGTAATATTAGAGATTGTAATGTATTGCATTTATTTGTTTATTGCATATTGGTTTTCTTCACCCTGCTTTTTTTCCCTTTTCATTTTAATATATCTGGCCAATGAAATAAATGTGCCACTCTGGTTGAGAGTGTGGCAGCATTGAGGTGCTCACCACCTTTCTCTGGGTGGATTTCTATCTCGTGGAAGCATGGGCACGAGTTCCCCATCGCCAGCTGTTGGGTGGGTGTTAGTCGTCATTTGTCATCAATCCAGTGGTAGTGAAGTAGGTGCTGGCTTTCTCCCAGTGGATGGGGCAGCATTTGTTCTTCATATGTTTGTGTTGGGTTATTGGATCATGGCTGTTTGCAGCAGGGGCTGGAGAGTGGGGTATAAAAAATGTTAGTGAGGGTGAAGAAAAATACAAAAGAGAGAACAAGAAGTATGAAGAACGAAGACCTGAAAAAGAAAGTAAAAGGAAGAAAAATGGTCCCACCATGCAGGTGAATGTGCTAACCACGAAATATGTCTACAGCAGGAACATGGTCCTTGTTCTGTACACATTCTCCGCACTGTTGAATGTGGAGAGGCAGCGTTAGGCATTTCTGAATATGGGATAGGGATGGGAATCCATTCCATGGGATTAAAACAATAAAGAAAACCATGATGAAAAAGGAAACAACCTCCCCACCCCCCCTCAAACAAGTGGGTAGTGGGGTAGGGGAAGAGCTGAAAATGGAGATAAAAGGAAAAGGACAGAAGGTGGGAATGAAGTGCTAGTAGCAATGCAAAGCTTTAGCTGGAAAGCCCTGCTTCAGTTAAAACATGGAGCTTACTCCCTGGAGTGCACACAGTCATCTTTGGAGGGGAAGGGTCAGGGTGAGGCACTTCTGTCAATGGAAGTGGGGAATAAGTGGGCTTCTGCTTTGTAGTACAAAAAGAGGAAAGAAGAAGAAGGAAAACATTCTAGGGGAAAAGGGGAGAATAATGGGGAGAACAGAAAAAAGAGAAATAAAGCAAATATTACTGGCAATCATGGAGAAGGGGGTAGGGTGTAGGTGTAGGTGGGTGTGGGTCATGCCTCTGGTTACCAGTGGGTTGTGCAAGATAAAAATGGATCCCCTTTTTCTCTTTACCAGTCACTGATGTAGGGTCCAGTGCATTCTTGAGCAAGTGGAGGCAGTTATGTGGTTACTGCCCCAATCATGACAGTGGGTACAATAATTCAGAATGGCCATGTTATGTAGGCTGGTATCACACCAGTTCATTTGTCACCTTCTTTATTGTTTTCATTCAGTCTCTATAATTTGTATTTGATCTACTTCTTTACCCTTTCCTTTGAAATTCTGGGTTCTAGGATTGCCATCCAAATCCATTTCACTTGGTTTCTCCCATCCTTGTTGTAGTGGATCTGTATATAATATCTGCCCAGTCTGCCATCTTGGATACTCGTCCTTTCTGCCTTACTTTCAAGAATTATCTTCTGCTCCTTCTTGAGCCTTCTTGTACTAAAGCACTTTCGCCTTCATTGTGTGGTGCACTTGTACACTGAACTCAGATATGTTATCTTTCTTCCATCGATTCCAGTTTTACTCAGTATCCACAGGGTGAGGTGCTCTGCATTTAGGGAATGGAGATTGGAGAAGATAGTCCATTTCTAATTTGGGTATAAGAATATGTGTGAAAGAACTCGGGGGTAAAGGGCATTTATAGAGGTCTAAATACAGACATGGACATAGGCGAACATATTTATATATGAAGATGGAAAAATAGATATACGTGCATATACTTATGGAATTAGTACTAAGACAGCAGATAGGCATTGTACCTCCACTCAAGTACTTCCTCAATGCAAGAACACTTTGTTCTGTTACATTGGCATTCCATGATGCTCTTCTTCCCGACACGATCCCTGAAGACACAGGTGGGCATAAGCAAATGTGGTGAAGAAAGTTGATGGTGCCTGGCATCTGGGGTCTTAAAGGCTTGAGAATAAATAAGCACCCATCTAATTCAGAAGCAACAAAGCCCACATGGAAGAATCATACCAGCCTGTATGACCACAAGATGTCAAAGGAATCAGTTCTACTTCTGATCAGGCTTCAAAGAAGTAAAAAGCATAACATTGCATGCCCACCTTCCTGAAATGATCACTGATGACAAATGTGTGTATAAGCAAATGTGGTACAGTAAGTTGATGGGTGCTGAGCTATCAAAAGATATAGCATCTGGGGTTTTAAAGGCTTGAATGTAAACAAGCGGCCATCTAATTCAGAAGTAACACAGCCCACATGGAAGAAGCATACCAGCCTTCATGACTATCAGGTGTTGAAGGGATCAGGTATTAGGCATCAAAGAACTACAAACTATATCACTATAAATGAGGGGGAGTACAGATTGGGGACCCAGAACCCAGCAATAGGTGAAACAACACCCCCTTACAGAGGTGTCACAGGGAAGAGACAAGTCAGTCAAGGTACAGTGTAGCGACAACGAAATATCCTATGCAACTTTCCTCTATTTCTTAATTGCTTTCTCCTCTCCCACTATCATGATCCTAATTATACCTTACAAATTCAGCTAGACCAGGAGATCTACACTGGTATGGATAGGAGCCGGAAATATGGGGAATTCAGTACAGATGATGCCTTCAAGACCAGTGGTCAGAGTGGTAACACCGGGAGGGTGGAGTGAAGGTGGAGTAGGAAGGGGGAACCAAATGCAGGGATCTACATATAACCTCCTCCCTGGGGTACGGACCACAGGGAAGTGGGTGAAAGGACACATCAGACAGTGTACTATATGACAAAATGATAATAATTTGTAAATTATTATGGGTTCATGAGGGAGGCATAGTGGGGAGGGAGGGGAAATATGGGGAGCTGATGCCGGGGACCTAAGTAGAAGGAGGATGTTTCAAGAATGATGATGGCAACAAATGTGCAAATGTGGTCTGCATACAATTGATGTATGTATCGATCATGATAAGAGTTGTATGAGCCCCCAATAAAATGACTTATTAAAATGAAAGAGTATGTGTGAGTGCTCCAATTAAATGTTATTCCTAAGTGTCACCAGAAAGAGAAACAGAGCAGAAAAGCCATAGGGACATTTTTGAAGTTGACAAATTTAGGAAATCGCTTCTTAGCTTTCTTTTCAAGTCCAAAACGCAGTCTTTCCCTAAGTTGTCTAAACAAGTTTGTTTTCTACATGGTTGGGTGTTGCTTTTTCTTAAGCCTTTCCTTCAGTCCAGACATAGCTATCATTTGTCCCTCATTTTTACAGTTGAATTACTTGTCTGAAAGTTCCTTGTGGTAGAGCCCCATCCAGGGTGCTAATGAGTCTGCTGGCATGACCAGGTGTGGTTCAGAAAGGGACTATGGCTACTTTTCTGCTGCAAGGCTGTTTAGCAACAGCCCTCAAGGTGGAAATCTTGGCAATGAACCCAGTGGACACAACCTGGCAGTGTTGGTGAGGAACTCAACGAGAGACTCATAGATACATGCGTACTGGTCCCTGTAGAGGAGACTGATGCATAGATTTGTGGCTATTTGTCCATGTCATCAAGTGATGGGTTGTGATGTCACACATCAGAGAGCATTTGGAGATCTCCTGGACCTGTTTTTCCTACCATCTGTTTATTGTAGATCTGGAAAAGAAGATAAAAATGCACATAGGCTACCTCTATTCAGTATCGGTCAATTGTTTTGAAAGCATCATAGATTCACTTTGCTTAGCATGAAATCTTTTAAGGTCTGTTAGTGATTGCTCTTCCTCCATCACCCTTGGGTCATAACCTGGTTGTTCAGGGTGTTTGGACATGTTCATAATCTATGATAGATTTAATAAGCTGAGACTAAAAAGAGAAAAAAAATGTGTTTTTGTTTAATATGACCAAAGTTAAGATAGCAGAGGGAATTTTCAAGAATTGTGAAGGTCTTAAGATTTTACCATAGTTATGAGATAACAAATTAGCCTGCTGATTTCATGCAAGCTGGCAAAAGACTTCTGGATCAAAGACAAAAGACTATTATTCAAAGCAATAGGAGTAGAACATGTATCAGCAGCTTCTTCCACTACTTCTCACAGCTCTGTTTCCAAGCAAGTGACAGAAAGGGAGTCAAGTGACACTTGTCATTATAGTCGACAAGCTTTGAGTTTTGAGAGCCTGAATCTTTATATAGGTATTCCCCAAGTTATGAATGAGAGCCACTCGTAAGTGGATCAAATTTGTAGGCTATAATAAATGCACATGGTTCTTAGCCTTATTTTACTGAAAGAAAAGACTTGCAGCCTTTTCAATGATTTAAAAGATACCTGTGATGATTAGCTTTATTATGCCAACTAGGCTTCCATAGGAACATTGGGGCAGCGTTAAATAAGGTCACAGCTTAATTGGAGGGCAAGGAAAAAAAATACTTTCCACAACCGCATTCCCTCTCTCTCCCATCCTGGTGATTTGATCAGTGTGTTGATGCTTGATCTACTTTTTCGCCTCAACCATGTGCCATAGTACTTGTGGGCCAAGTTGCCCTGTGAATCATGATGCTAGAGCTTGAAGTCCTTTTGAGAACCGCTTCTCCATGCTGCAAGTGTATACATAGTTTGAGCTCGAGATCACATCAGGCCTGCTTAGCTCAGCTCCCAGCTCTAATGATGGTTTCCTGTCCCACCTTGCCTGTCTTGTCTGAGGGCAGACTCTGCATTCAGCTTCCTTGACCTTGGACCAACAGTCTGCATGGGTTGAAGGACCTTCAGTATATTAACTGTTCCATGAAAGTGAGTTGAACTGAACCCTCTGTACTGCTATGTGGACTAGAGATTATATTTCATCTTATTGAACAAACCTATCCATCTCTAGCCTTATCTATAATCAAAAGTGCCCTGGTTTGTTTCTCTAGAGAACCCTGCCTAACACAACACCCAATGCAGCAAGTGAAAGTGATTGTGATGAAGAAGTTGTTTTAAGTAGGGGTTGGTTAGTCATTTCAAAGTGAGGTAACATTTATATAACATTGAATGGCAAGAATGATTATTTCTAAGTCTGATGTTCATAGACTAGGGATTTGTTATAATGGACAGTAAAGAAGCCTAGTTTTTACTCCAGAAGGAGACGCTGTCTCATTCTTTCAAGTCAGTTCTTTTTCAGAGAGTTCAGAACAAAGACAGTCAGTGCCTCTGTTTGTAAATAGACAAAGCGTGAGATTCTCAATGAGGACATGGTTAAACCAGTGAGAGTTTTGGTCCCTAGGTTATTATTAGTTATGGAAGATATGACTCATTTATTTTAAATAATCAGCAGCAACCAAAGATAGATAAACCAAAATAAATCAGAGTACAAAGTAAAGTCATCAAACCTTTTTTTTTTTTGACAACGGTGGAAAATGGCATGATAGAATTGGCCCCTGAAAGTTCCTGAAACTGTAAGTTTTTAAGATAGTAGAATGCTCTGACTTTCTTCTGAGGAGAGGGTGATGCTTTCAAACCGCTGATCTTAAAGATTACAGCCTACTATACCACCAGATCTCATTGGAATAGAGGGTAGAGGATCAGTAAAGAGAAAAACAGAACATTCAAGTGGATCAAATTTGAGGGTATGATATTAACACCCTGCCCCCCACCCCTGCCACTACAAAAATTACTTCTTGATATGGCAAGTTGTCAACTCCTATAAGAGACTGAAACTTCCTCTTCCCTGGAAATCACTAAGGCTAGGACAAAGTTTATCAGGAAATAAAGGTGAACTTGGAGGTGCCTGCCCACCCCAATTCCAAACCCAATACCCTATGTTGCACATTCATTTCAGAAATCAATTGCTGAGATCCACCTCCTTGCCTTTGACTGGTCCTGGAGTGTATTTTATCAAGTGTGTCCATGTAAAATATTACATAGCACTTACCAAGGGATGTTGGCCCAAGCTCAGAAGGAGAAGACAGTAATATATTGAGTGGCCTCAGAAAGGCGAAGGGGAGCTTCTTGCCACACTCAGTTTGAAACTGGGCAGAGAATTCCTGTCTATTGTCAGCAGTGCAGCATGCGCAACAGAGCTGCATGTTGTATCAAACAGCTTTGCAATAATCTTTAATAAATAACAGCCAGGGCCTTTCAAGTTGTGCCAAATGGGCTCTGAACTGGAAACACAGAGGCTGCTTCCAAGTATGGCAGCGCTGCCACCATCCTGCTCTCAGCACACCAAGGGGTGGCAAGTGAATGCACACTCTAATTGCCTTGTTTGTGGGCCAATTGTTGGTAGGGAGAAAGCGGCTTCTCTGACATGGCATTTTGGAGCAGATTTCTGCTATGAGTTGTGATGTGGATGCAAGTGGGGAGAGTGGTGAGGAGGCGCTGGGGGTGGACAGTGGTGGCTCCGCTCAAGCATCCAGGGAGGGAAATCTGCTGACTTCGGTCATCTTTTTGGCTCTAGGCTAAATTCTGTGTGAAAAGAACCTTTTGTCTAGTGCTATATTGTTTGAGGTGATAGGGCTCTCAGGGTTATTTTGTCCTAAAACAAATACAGAAGCTTCCAGATGACCTACGTGCTATAGAGTAGAACTGTGCTTCACCAGGTGTCCAAGACTGAGTCGTTCAAAAGAGGATCATCAGGTCTTTCTTCCAAGATGACTCTGGGTTGATTCTCATCTCTAATCATTCAGTTAGTTATTGAGTGTTAAACCCATTTGTGTTACCCAGGGATGTCCTACATCCCTCCTTTTGTGGATGGAGAGGCTGAGGACTAGACAAAGAATTTAAACAGAAACAATTCAACTCATGGCCACCTTTATTGGGATTATATCCATCTAAGGGATGACAATTGGGACTTGCTCCAAAAACCTGGATAGAACAGAGGCGGAACCTCAGCTGTCCCAGCAGCAAGGGGAAGCCCTTTTCTAAGGAGACAAGAAAAGCACATGTAAGCCCACTGCCTGTGATCCATAGGCAGCTGCTGGGGTCAAGCACTGCACCAGGTCCCAGCAGTGTGAGGGATACGAGGTGGAAATTGATCTCATCCTCTCTTAAGAAATTACAGGATTGGGCTCTTGGAGGCCAAGACTGGCATTGTTTATGAGGTTCATTCCTCAAGCGCCCTCTGTGGCCAAGGATGACTGAGTCAGCAGTGATTCTCTTGAATGTTACCTGCAGAATGCCCAAATCGCATCCTTGGAAGGGAAGCTTCCCTAGACAAAGGAACTAAGGATGGGAGGCGAGTGAAAGAACACTCCATGCAGGGATCACATTTGGAAATTCAAAAGTGTTTCTCCTTCATTTTTTTGTTCAGATATGGTTAACGTTCTTTGTTCTTTCCGAATTTCTCATCAAGGGAGTCTCTCTCTCCACATCAAAGCAAGAGGGGGTGGGGAAAGGCTTTCAGAAAGATGTATAATTTTACAGTGTAGGGAAAGAAATACTATTTATTTATTAGTATAATTAGGACAGGATAAAAAATACACCTCAGATGTGTTTGAACATTTTATTGCTGCAGATACTGTCTTTCAGGACATGTGAATATTAAGCCATGCAGCAGCATTTACAGTCTCCCAGTTACCACCGGGGCTTGCTTCATAGCGAATGCAAGTGGAGCTGCCACAGCTGTATCATATGCACTTTATTCATTAGAATGTAATAAGAAATTTAGCATTTTCCATAAAGGCACCATTTCAGATTCTACTGCCACATGAGCCAAGAGTCCAACAGGTGTGAAATTCTTCATCAGCATATGCATGAGGGAGTAGAATCACACCTCAAATATTTAAGATAAAACTCTTTAATAATAGTATGAAAGTAAAGCAGGTGTTAAATTACTGAAAAATTTGTGCTATCCCTGGGAACAAATGTGGCCACTCCTGACTGATTGTGATATCCCTGCCACCAGGGGCTCGCGGACCTGATCTTGCTCAGGCCAGCCAGGAAGCTCTGAGGCTGAGGTGCTTCAGGGCAGCAGATGAGAGGAGCTGCGGGAAGGCTCTCTTTCCCCTGCAGCACTAGGTGGTGTCTCTACCATTGGCCGCTCGGTCAGCTTCACCTGGCTAGCTAAGAGGAGATGACAAGAATTCTCCATGGCCAAAGTATTTTTATTGGCTGGGTTTTGCACTGTATACAAAAGATGTAGTGGGTGTGTGTTGGGCTGCCATTAAAAAGATCAGTAGTTTGAAGCCATCAGCCACTCCATAAGCAACTAGTTAAAGTCTTAGAAACTCTCTGGGGTGGTTCTACTCTGTCCTCCAGAGTTTCTGTGAATTGGGATTTGGCGAGTTCTAACATCTCCCCATTAAATCCTACTTTTGCTGAAACTCACCAGAGTCAATTTCTGTTGCGTGCAATTAAAGAACTTAGACTGATGTAAAAATCATAGCAGAAAGGACAACAAATTGCAGGTGTTGCTTATTGAGTGCTGAAAGTTTTATGGCTATCACCTCATCTAAAGTTTACAAGGATGCACTAAAGTAGAGGTTCTTTTTTGTTTGTTTTGTTTGTTTTTTGGGCATTATTGCTCTCTGGTAGTGGGAGTAGGAGGCCCAGCCTTTGCTCCTATGGAGCCGCTGCTGGAATTGAACCTCCATCCTAGTGGGCCCCAGTCCGGCGCACAACCACTACGCCACCAGGGCTCAGCCCCGTAAAGTAGAGATTCTTATCGCTGTCCTATACCATGAGGTATTCAGTAGCCTCAGCAATCCAGGTCAAAAATATTCTTTAAACTGCCAATTTCTACTCCTTTACTTGTGGCCATTAACTTACCTTCAATAGTCTTTCTGCAAAGAAAATGGGCTGCCGGCATGACTCAAATTATCAGATTTCAGGCAAAAGCAGCTTTCAAATATTTCCATGAATGCAGGAGATAGCCCTAGAAGTTTGGGAACAAGTCCTACTTGCTTTCCAAAGTGACTTTAGGGAAATGGTTATTTTCTTTCTAAATCAGTTGCTCATGTGCATCAAGAAATTGCCAATGGGGAGAAATGAATCTATCAATGGGAATGGCAAAACATTTGACCTTAGATGGCCAAAGGCTTGCTGTTGGGAATGAGCAGAAACAATACCCAGGAGAAGGAAACTAAACAGGAAGGTGGATACTTCTGGACATAAGACTATCTGCCTATCTGCAGCACAGGTGTGTACAATGGTGAGCTGCACTCCTAGAACACAGTCTTCGGGATTGGCTTCAAACCTCCTGTGGATGAGAGCATTTAGCTAGCCCAGGCATAAAGTGGGGTTGGCTCAGTTGAGAGGTGACAAATTCAAGTGCCTACAGAAGTTGAAGTAGACCAGAAAGAGTGACAAGGGCCAACTCTAACAAGAAGGAGTCCTAAGGTCTGTGGCACTGTGGAGAATGAAGGAAAGTCCATTTCGAGGAGGGGGCCTAGTTCCAGTATTAGAGTTTTAAGGCCCTGGACAGAGGGGGCTGTGAGGGATCTTTAAGGATTGCCCCATCTTCCTCTGGTCTTCTAATTATTGGCATTGGTAGCTGACAATTAAAAACTGAGCATTTCATGTGCACATCTGAACATCTGTCAGCTCTAAAATCTGGCTTTAAAAAACATCTTTTTATTGGGTGGCTTTCTTCTTACTGTGTGCATTATATAATGTTCACTCAGGTTATTTAGCAGGCATTTAAGCACAGGCTCTCAGAGGTTTGGATCGAGTGAAGTTGCTGCGATGTTATAAGGGCTGAAGAGAACTTAAACACATTTTGGACCTACTCTTCACTGAGTCCTTTTGCATTTATCTGTGGATGACCATGGTTTAGGATGCTGTACTAAGGGCAGTAATCAGTTGAGAGACACCTGAGGCTCTTTTTCTAATCTATCATCTGCCTCCAAATCAGGTGGAAAGGAATTCTGGCTCCTCAAGTAAGCTTGAGAACAGCTCTCTCAAATGCAAGACTCATGTCTCTTCCAAGGCAGGAGCCTTGTCACAGAGCTGACTTTTAATCCTCAAAGATGGCACTCACTTGTTAACAGCAGAGGCATTGACAGTGTGTATTCAGCCTTGTCTGAAAGAGCCAAAGTGTCCAGATTATTCTGGGCAGGCTGTATCAAATACAAGAGTCTGATCTAATAGTTGATCTATGTAAATTGCAGGAAAAGTCATTTCATTTGCATAACATTTGCATTCACATTTAAATTCTCAGTTAGCTAAAGAAGTAATGGCCCTTGGATTTTGTAGATGCAGACAAGGCCCTCTTTACTTCTGTGCCATTGCTTTCATTCACACCCTCCCCCCCACCCCCAGGGCTGAGTGACCAGAGACCTAGGGTGGGGGATTGGGTTTCTATGCTGATGAATGGCAGGTTGGGGAGTCAGTGAATTCCTTCTTAAATCTCACTGCTCAGCTGAAAGTTCAAGGGCAAGGGGCAAGTTTCCAGATGTCTGCCCTTTGAAGCTCCCTCCCAGCTGTTAAGATTTCAGTAGAAAAGAGCAAAGCCAAAGACATCTTTTTAAAAAAGTGTTATTAGCACACAATCTACATATCATACAAGTCAATAGCTTAATCATTCCAAGAAGAGTCATGCACAGTCATCACCACAACAAGGTTTAGAGCATGCCCATTTTCTTTGAACACATAAGGTGTTCTGCAATGCTTCCCTAAACGTGCTCACCAGATAAATGAGCATGCTTCACAAAGTTAAGGGAAAGCTGGAAGTAAATGTGAATGGAATTTTTTCACAAACTTTCTGAAGCCCTTTCCATAAAGCTGCTATCAAGTTAACTCCAGTTTATAGCAGACTTCTGTAGAACAGACCAAAATATTGTCCAGCTCTGTATTATCCTCTGTGATAGGTAGACTTATTGTGACAACATGAACACATGTAAGATCAATTGAAGGGTAGAGACAGAAATGGCTCTGTGATTCCCACCCTTTCTCTCTTGCTCTTGAATCTTCGGACCAGCCAGCTGTCTTGTTCGTCCTATGCCTCACTTTCCAAGCTACACTACCCATGGGACACCTTATCCATGGACTGTGTTGTTGTGGGGTTGAGGTTCCTTCAAGCCCTGCTTCGCCAAGCTCCTGGAATATACATCTCTTGAGCTGGGGACTATTGGATCCAGTCATTTGGCTGATGTTGGTGACCTCCCTTGCTGTTTCCTGCTTGTGGTCAGATAACCCAAATTGCTCTACAGAGGACTACTCGGTGGCCCTCAAGACTCGAAGGACTGCCAGTCTACTAGCTGCCTCAGACAAGTGAGTTGCACTGAGCCATTTGTATTGCTTTATAGATTAATTAACTGTTTATTTCTTATGTTAGATATCATTCTATCTCTATGAAGATAGAGAATTATTAGTGTTCTGGTTTTGTTTCTCTAGAGAACCCTGTCTAATACATTCTCATAAGCATCAGAATATTTGAGTTCATCACTGTGACCACTGTGACAATAGTGGTGCTCACCAAGGGTGGTGTTTTACCTGCTTTGCATAAGAGAATGTCCATCTACAGCAATTGATCCCTCTTAATGACCCCATGTCCAAAGCAAAGAATCAGGCAATATCATACTGCTATCTAAGGCTCCTCTCAGCTAGGTTTAGAAGTAGGTCATTAGACCTTTCTTCCTAATAAAAGCACTGCTGAAGCCTGTCCACCATAGGTGACCTGACTGATATTTACAATTTCACCAGCAGAACTGCCAGCATTACAGTAGCATGAAAGCAATCATAATTTGGCAAATAACTGGTGATTTCCAAAGCTGAACAGCTATCACTCAGAACTCAGACAATGGTCAGGTTCTCTGATTTTTTTTCAAGAGAATCGATATTTTGGTTTTCTGTGAAATTAAGATGTTGATTAAAAACTCAAATTTAACTCTACTCCTTGCCACTTTAGGCTGGATTTCAACAGGGACATCCATGTGTGTGCTCCCGGCCATCCTGTCAAACCCAGTGGCTGAAGTTTGTATCATTTACATTGTCAGCTCTGTGCTTTAGTTAAAGACAATAAACACAGTATAGAACAAACAAGAATTTCCTGATGTTTATGTTAAATATCATCTCTTCCAATCCCAGGCATCTTAATGCTAGTGGTGGCAGTGGGGAAGGCATTTTGTCAATAGAGTCTTTAGCTTGGACATTTAGGAGACTCAATCTAGATACTGGGGCTATTAAGCCAGGAATACTTTAAGTGATTTCTGAGCTCTAATTTGATGCCCTTCCAGTTCAGAAGAGGCCTTGATTTTGCCTCACAAGAGAACCAGCATGAATGGCTGTGCAGGTCATCATGCAGCCAGACTCAATTGCTCCTGAATGTTGTCCCAGGGAGGCTTTATTCCTGGAAGTTCTTGGGGATTCCTGCAGGGAAAGGGCAACCGGTTTGTTAGTAAGTGTTTTAGGATGCTGTGGATGAGTGTGTCCCACTGTTGAAGGTGTTTTAGAGCTTTCTAAATGGTAGAACTTCCTTGTACTTTTATGGAGTTGGTAGGCAGACTGTCCATTTGAGTTTTCAAAGCAGACTTACAAATGGTAAGGGCTATAAACTGAGAGGAGAATCCAACACATATCTGCCCTGCTAATGTGTGAGGCGCAATGCTGCAGAACAATGTTTATACAGAGTGCTGAGAGGAAATTTGCTGTGCAGTGTAAGGACAGCAACTTCTCTGTGGAGTGTCTGTGGAAGTCCATTTGCCCAAAGGAAAAGTAGAGAGGGAGCTGTCAAAGTGGTTGTGCCCAGCTCTGATCTGTGATGTTGTCAGTGAGCCAAAGGGGGCTTTAAGAATTTTTTCCTTCTAATTGTAAAAGCAGTATTGAGTCAACTTAGACTAAGGCATAGAAAAGAACAAAATGAGGGAAATTCAAAGAATTTTTAAATTTCCTGCCAACGTATCCCTTCACTGTTGACATTTCAGAGTATGTTCTTTCAGTGTGCTTTCTCTCTTCTCTCTCTTACTCACTTGCTCACTCACTCACTTGCCCTCTCTCTCTCCATACACACAAAATTACATTCTGTTGTACATGCTTATAGCTGGCTTATTTCTCTGAGTAATTAAACACAGAAATTTCTCTATATCAAACACGACTCTCAGTGGCTATATACTAGCCCACATTTTAAACTTAAATAGTTCTTTGCCCCTCCTGTTGGGTGTTTTGATTACTTCCATTTTTCATAGTCCTAACTATCTCTGCCATAGTTATCTTTAAGTACATATCTTTGCACATTTATGATTGTTTCTTTGGAATAACTTACTAGACCTAGAATTGCAAGGACAAAGGCACTGTTTCAACTACTGCCAACAACAACTAAATACCTCTGTGGCAGGACCTTTGGGTCTGAAGGCCCCATTTGGAGTTCACTTAGCTGCTTCAAAATGGACATGTTGAAAAATAGAACTCGGAACCTTGTTTCCTCACCTCACTCTGGGACCAGTCTTCTTTGCTTAGGGAATATAGTGTCACTGTCATGTGATCAAGAAAGCAATATTCACTCCCTCCCACATCCACATCAATAAACCTATCAGGTCTATGTATGACTTCTTCCTCCAAGGGAGTGTCCATGGCTCTAGTCATACATTTTCCATGTTTATGATTCTACTCAAGGTGGAGCCACTGGTTTGTGACAATGCATTCTTTGAAGCTATTTCTGCATTAAGCTTGTGAGGTGGAATAGTATAGGGAAAAGGATATCCATCGCACATGCTCGGAGGGTCAGGAAAAGGTGTTGCATGCTCAGAGGTCCAGGCTTCTGGTCAGAAGGGCTGCACCTGGTCTAGATGAATTCAATTCAGCCAATGTGTTTGACCAAGATCATCAACCATGCTTCCCGGCCAAAAGAATGAAAAGGCAGGAGCCTGGAGTCAATCTCCTGACTTTTCTCCAGAAGCTTCCTGGCAGGCAGACAGGGGTGAGGGAACCTGTGGGTGCCCATGTAAACCTGATGCTTCTTCTAACTTTCATAAAACTTGTTTGGATCACAAACCAAGCTTTGGTGTGAATTCTTCCTCACGTGGAGCCAACGACTGAGGTATATATCACTTCTTAAGAAACCTAGCAAGTTTTTATGTTAATAACATATTAGTTTGATGCAGAACTTCAAGTTGATGTAACTAGAACACAAAGATTCTCCCTTTTGGGAGATTTGCACCTCAAAAGAGGATTGAGGTTATGCTTAATCTGAATAATAATGAATGATTGGACTAATTTTGGCGTTTGGTCCACAAAGAGTTTTGATGGTGACCTCCTCTTTTTTTCTTTTTGAGACAATGCCCTGGTGAAGACAAGAGTAAGTGTTCTGCATCAGAGCAGCCTGGCTTCAGGAAATGCAATGGGGGCAGGCAGAAGCCCTGTGCCTGGGGCCCACACCCTGTGAGCTTTTCTACTCCCCTGGGGGCTCCCTCCAAACAGAGGCTGAATTTCATTCCCTCCACTGGGATCACTGGGAGCATCTAAGGCAGGGTGGCCCAGGGAGGACATTTGTCCATTTATCCTGCCTGCAGGGTATTTTTGCTGCTGCTCCCTTCCTTCTTAATAGCCAACTCATCCGACTTGAAGTGAATTTATTCATAGTTTTTTTTTAAACTATAGTCATGCTCTCCAATGGTCTGAGGGGAAATGAACTGGCCCTCTGTTTAAAAAGTTTGAGAATCCCTGATCTAAGGGCTACCTGCTTCTCATAGCTACTCATTGAGCAGCTTCTGCTGCTAGAGTCTGACCTTTAACCTTATTTTATTATCGCTTACCCACTCCTCTGATTAGTTAGTGAGCTCTTTGAGGGCAGGGCTGTGTCTCTCTTCACTACAACCCCGAGTGTGCTTCATGGCACATGCATCAGATATATCAGTAGAGAGCTGAGACCTGGAAGTCAGGGTCAGTTGCATGTTGTGTTTCCAGCTTGTCAAGAGCAGGAAATGATGGTATAGAAGATACACTTGGACAGCTTTGTTGTTTCTTTAGATGCTTTTTTCTTTTTGTGGGCATCACTGCCCCCTGGTGGGAGTAGGAAGCCCAGTCTTGCTCATGGAGAGCTTCTGCTGGATATGAACCGCCAACCCTGTGGGCTGCAGTCGCGTACACAACCACTATGCAACAAGGGCTCAGCCCTCTTTAGATGCTTCTGAAAGCCCAGGTCCTTTAGGAAACCTGCTTAGCCAGTCGACTAACTCAGGTTTCTAATCTTTTCTAGACGCTCACTCAAGTTTTCCTGTCCTGATGTGATACAATATTTCCAGGATTTGTTTTTCATCTTAGAATCAGAGTCTTGAGTCAGGGAAGTCCCTATTCTTAAATTACCACCTACCTGTCCCTTACTGCCCCTCCACCCCCCGTCACCACTCTTCTACCACTCACCAAACCCTCTCTGAAAGCTGGCTGTCTCTACTAAAAGAGGCAGTTGCTCCTGGGCCCCAGACAGTTATTGTCCAGTCATTTCCATGATGGCCATTCCCAATACTCCAAATTTTCAAAGAAAGTTGGAAATTCACACTTCTGAGTTTGGTTTCCTGAAAAATAGAATTTCTTTTAGAAAGATTAGTACTATAAGAATTGCCCCAGTGATGTGAACATTAAAGGTATCCCCAATCTAAAATCCAGACATTTGTCTGGAGAATCCCCTTTATCCACAAGCTGGTGAATCAGACAAGGTGATCAGCTACAACTCAAGTCCCAAGGAGTAGAAGCCATGTAGAGGCAAGTCAGTCTCAGAATCTGAAGCAATAGAGCAGTAAGTCTCAAAGAGGAAGCAGGTCTCACTTATTTAGCCAGGCCAAAAAGCATATGAGTACTCACATCACATTGGCTGCAAGGGTTCTATGTGTCAGGAAGGGGAGGTCACAAAGATGGCATCTTGCCTGCTTTTGGGGCTTTGATGAAAGTGTAGTTTTGCTTTCTGTAGACCAAACCCTTAAGGAAATAAGGGATGGTGATTTGAGTCAGACATCCTAGTAAGGTAGGGAGTCAAAATATATGCCATCTTAATCTTCGTTAGTCTAAATAACCCCTTCCCAGAATAGGACTGTAACCACAAGTATAGAGGACTGTGGCTAGGAAAGTCATGTTAAGTAATTAACACACACACACACACCTTTTAAAATATGTGCAGGATCAACAGAACCAGCTTGTGGACTGGATTCAGCCTGGAGGTCACTGGTGGCATTCCTGGTTTACTGTGAGTTCACATAGTCACTGTTCTTTGCTCTTGGACTTTTGAGGCAAGAAAACTTCTTGTTCCATATCCTACACAGTGCTTGCTGTGATATGTGCTCCCTGAGGGCCTATCCACATTTAACCTTCAGCCATTGACCACTGGATCGACACATTTTTTGATGGGGATGTGGACGCTTTCCCCAGCTCTGCTAGGAAATGATCCCACTTTAGTTGAACCATTTGAAGTGAGTGGTTTTTGCCTCTGTGGGTGGTGGTTCTCAGCCCAGCCTATAAAAGTGTTGTTGGTCAACTTCCAGCAGAGTGAATGAAGCTGCAGGAAGTTAGTTTCTGAATCATTGGGGTGTTGCACAGTAACAACCCAGAGGGGTTTACTTAAGCTCACTTTTATAACCCAATAAAAATACATTTGGACAATTCAAAGTCCAAAATGACTCAAAAGCAGTGCTAGGGAAAAGTCAGAACAGAAAGTGCATTAGCTGCTGATCCATATTAATGGCCTCCAGTGAATTTGGCTGCCGCCAGCAGAAGTGGAGATTAGGAACTGCCAAGTGCCATCACCAGACAGCCCTTCCTCATCAGTCAGCAAGCCTGTGAGAGCATCCATGTCTCTGGTCTTTCAGAAATTAAGCAGATACAGGTGGTGTTTTCCTGATCGGCTTGGGTTGCTGTTATTGTTAGCAATGGTTTGTCAAACTTGGGTACGTGGTGACCCCAAGCACAATAGAACAAAACATTGCCTTTCCCTGTGCCGTCCCCATAATGAATTGTGAACCAGACTGTTGTGACCCATACGATTTCCACTAACAAAATGTCACTTGCCTCTCTGCCTAGTCCATGTAAGTCTATATGCTCTACTGGAATTTATTCCACGTCATAACAATAAACAAGCCCTGGCTGGCAGGTCAGGGGTGACATTGACTTTGAATCTCACCTGAGTTTCTCTCATGGAAGGGAAGAATCCTGCCACTGAACTTCCATTTCCCTGGACTAAAACAAACAATACAACAACACTAATAAAACACCAAAAAACTTACTGCCATCAAGACAATTCTGAATCATAGAGACAGCATAGTCCAGAGTAGATCTGTCCTGTGGATTTCTGAGACTGGAACTCTTCAGGAGAGTAAAAAGCCCTGTCTTTCTTAATGGAGTGGCTGGTGGTTTCTAACTGCTGAGCTTCATGTGAACAGCCCTACATGTAACCACAATGCCACCCAGGCTCTAGTTCAGAAAATGAACTGAGATAAATAATTGGTGCCAGAGAAATTCTAGAAAGGAGAATGACAGGATGGGGCATACTGTTTTATCTACTGACCTTAAAACACGTTCTCTTGTCTGGCACCAAGAGAAAATAAAGTCGACTCTGGCATGAAGAAAAGCTTTGTCCCAGAGATATGATCTAGTGGATGAATTTCAGACCTTCTTAAGGGAAAGATCAGGCTTTTAGGTCCTTCAGTGGTGGAATAATTCTTGAACAAAGTACCATAAAAAGTGAATTATGGGGCTGAGTCCCGGTGGCGTAAGTGGTTGAGTGCAGAACTGCAGCCCACGAGCTTGGTGGTTCAAATCCAGCGGTGGCTGGGTAGCGCCCATGATCACCAGAGCCAGTGATGCCCACCAAAAAAAAAAGTGAATTATGAGAAAAATTAACAAAAAATTATGCAAAACATAAGTGTCAATTTAAAAAATATTAGCGTGAATAGTCATACTCTGTTATACTATCGAATTATTGTTAAGATTTCTAAGCACTCAATTTTGTAACTGGTTGTATCATAATCAGGGGGAAACCGTCATGGCCACACTCAGAGGAAAATCAGAGTGTATCCACCATATTTAACCAGTTGAAGTAACCCATTGGCCACAATCACCCATCACCCAGAGTAGACAGTGCTCTCTTCTCCAGGGCTGCACTTCTTGTTCATTTAGGAAACAGTCAAAGGCACTATCCCTTTGATAAAAGGTACTATCTCTTTGATCCCCATGTACTTTCCCATTCTGTTACTTCATTCTACTTGGGGAACTTCTTTCCTCACAGATAGTCAGATTCATCTCCACTGCTTCAAGCCTAATGGAACCTCCTATGCTTAGATGTACCCAGGAGTAGTCTCATTATGAATATCCCTTAAAATGTGGCTAGAGACCAAGACATGGAGGTGGATCCAGATAGCTAGAGTGAGGAAGCAGGACAGTGAGACAGGGAGGAAGCCCATCTAATCAAATAGAAGTTCTTAAGTACTTCATCACTGTGGGCAATTGGATTCAATCCCACTGAGGACGACAAACAAAAATCCAAAGATGCTGAACGGATTTCTACTCACAATGACCTCATGTGTGTCAGAGAAGAACTATACACTGGGATTTTCAATGGCCGATTTCTCAGGAATAGATAGTTAAGTCTTCTGAGGTTCATATTGGATAGATTCAAACTGCCAACCATAGAGACTAGTGAAATGTCTGCTCTTGTTAGCTGTCATTAAGTTGGCCTTGACTCATGGCAACCCCATGCACAGCTGAACAAAACACTGTACCACACAAAGGGTCAGTTTAGATTAAATTGCTGTGATGCATAAGGTTTCGCTTGGCTGATTTTCAGAAGTAGAACGCCAGATCTTTTTTCTTTATTATTAATAGCCTTATTGATATAAAATTCATATGGTATACACTTTCATAGTTAAGTCCATTTTACAAAGAGTTGTAAAAATATCATTACAATCAGTTCTAGTGCACCCCCTCACTCCCACATTCATTATTTGCTTCCCAATTTTTCTTATCCCTGATAAACCATTGAATCAGTTATTGTCTCTTAGTATACATCCCTTCCATGCTTCAAGAACTGGGAAACCTAACAGAAACAATAAAAAAGACCAAATGAAACAAATAAAATAATCATAAATATAAAAATAAAGAGTCAAAAATAAGCCAGAGAGAAAATTTTAGTAATGGAAGAAGTGAGAAATATTTAAACCAAGAGCAAATTAATGTTGGGTCAAGATGAAGGTCAACTGACAAAGTATGATATTTTGCCCTAGTTTTATCCCTCATAATCAGGTTTACAATAATCTCTGATGGCAAAACTGTTGGAGTCCTTTCACTATGGCCAGAGGGGAACTGTCAGAAACTTAATCTGACAAGGTGCTCTGCAGATAGTTTTGGGGCTTCCATTGTTCTCTATGGACTTTTACAAACTGGGAGAACACTAAATATCTCTTTCTAGTTTATCTTGGTTCAGAAACTTTATTGAAACCTTGTTCAACATCTTAGTAGCATGCAGATCTCCACTGACAGTAGCTATGCTGAGGTGTATTGCCTGGGAATTTAACCATGGTATCCTGTATGGAAGAATACTACTAAATTACCACAGGTGTAAGTCCTCAAAAACCTTCACTTACCTGGCAGATCAGACATAAGTGTGATTTCTATTGACTCTTTTGGGCAAACTTCAAAGGAGGAGGCAAGTGGCCAGTCAGAGGGAAAAAAACAATTTCTCAGGGCTTGGCAGTTTGTCCTACCTTCTCCTAGCTTCTATTGGTCTAAGCAAATTCCTTCTAACCTCTTCCCTGTGCTGGCTTTTTAGAGTCATGTGACCAACAGACCCTTTGGAAGAATGCAGGAATGCCCAGACTCATTTTAACATCAACAGCATTATCTCCTGGCCCTTTGTTCCAAGACAAATGCCAAAGACTTAGTGATTCCAGGGAAGGTGTTTGAACTCAGATGTGACCTGGAAGTTTATTTATTTGATAATCCTTAGTATGAAACAAGATAAACTTATAATGCATGTGATCAAGTAGAGACTGATGGAGTGTGAGGTTCTGATTTTTAAAATGCTTTAAATATATTTTATCTTAAAGGACATCTACTTACTATCAAAATATAATTAAATGAGGTGCTAGGTACCTATCATCAATTGTTAGAATATCATCTTATGCCCCTCATTCTCTCCTACAGATAATCTTTATTGTGTGTTCACCACCCCATAGTACTTTTCTTGATAGTTGTATTGTACTGACATGTATAATAAAGTAGGTTTATTATATGTACTTCTCACATATTTTTGAAATTTGACAATTTCTACTCTCTATATTTTATAACTTGCATTCCAATTGCATATTGTGTAAAACTCACCTATAGTGATGCACCTACATTTTCACTGCTGCATAATGTCCAACTACATGTATATGCTATCACACATTTATTTTAATTACTTGTTTTTGTTGTCTTGTTTTGCTTTTATAAACCAGGCTTTCACTAGTCTCTTAATATATGATTTCTTAGATACTTGCAAAAAGATTCTTCCCAGGGTGGTGTTTTTCAATACCTTCAGGCTCAGTGGACCTTTTTATGACAAACACTTTATGTTGTCCTTTTTACTATCCTGAAATGAAATTGTTTATGGTCTACTATAACCTATGTACTCAAAGAATTTTAAAACATCAATGTAATGTCCTCACTCTAATATAAAAAGAAATAAAGCAAATGTAATTTATAATAAAAGATGATTGTACCAATATGCAAATTCTTGAGAACAATTACACTGGAAACTATAATAAAGATGTCAGATGTTTGCACCTGTGTATTGAAATATCACTCTATTGTGTCAGCTACAAAAGTAAACAGCTAACAGGTGCTTTGATTTGATGACCCAAATACCAGGAGTAATGTTGTCTATATACCTTTCTGAAATTTTAACCAATTCTAGATAGAGTTCTAAACAACAGCAAAAACAACAACAAAATGCAATATTCTATATAAATGGTAGTTGCAATGCCAGAAAATTCAATGTACTAACAATGTGAAAAATGTGTTTATATGTAAAATTGAGTTGGACATTTTCAAATTTCAGCCTTCTATTTTTTAACAGTTTTATTGCACTTAATCCACATATCATACAATTCAAGTATTCAATCATATCAAGAAGAGTTGTGTAATTATTATCATAATCAATTTTAGTGCATTTTATTCTTTGTACTCATTGTTATTGATGTAATTATTATTTTTTATTGTGGCAAAAATACACAAATCAAAACATTCACCAATTCAACAAGCTATATGTATAATTCAGTATCACTTATTATACTCCGAGTTGTAAAATCATTATTGATATCCTTTCCCCAAATATTTCACCACCATTACCATAAACTCCATGCTCCCTAAGCAAATACTCATCCTCCTTCACCCATGGTAGCCATTGGTCAAGTTTGGTTACTTTCTTTTTTGTGGTAGAAGTAGTAGTTTTCTTGATATAATATTCACATATTATAAACTTCCATATTTGAATCGCTTTAAAAAGAATTATATATGCATCATAGCAATCAGTTCTAGTGCTCCCTCACACTTTTATATATGCTCTCCAACTCCCCTTACCCTCTATACCCATCCCATTCTCAATAAACCATTGCATAAGTTATTGTCTCAATGCGTCTACTCACTGTGCTTCATAAACCAGGAAACCTGACAGAAGCAATAAAAACAAAATCAAGATAAAACAGAAAGAAGAAAACACTAATAATAATATTAATAATATGAAAATCAAGAGTAAGAATGAAAAGACCACTAACAATATTAACACACCAGAGAAGTCATTTCTGTCACGGAACAAATAAGAATTATTTGAGTCTAGAGCAAATTCTTGTTGGACCCAGATGGAGGTCAACTGATCAAGTGTGATATATATCATGATTTAAGTCACCATAATTAAGTTTGTAATAATCTCTGTCTGATTGCAAAGTCAGATTTCTTTCTTTACCTGTGGCTAGAGGAAATCTTCCAGAGGCTTAATTTGTCTAGATACTCTGTGATGGATTTTGGGCTTCTACTTCCTTCATAGCTTTTGGTAAATTGGCTGTTCACAATGTAAGCTTGAATACTTTTCTCTGTATCATATTTGGATTTTGTTATCATCTTCTTTGGCTCACACACACACAGACTGGTGTGCTTCTATAATGTGGCTTTACATGGCACCTCACTTAAATGGCTGCTTCTTTGAATACATGGCTTTAAGATACCAGACATGATTCTAATTGATGGCCAGGCACCATCTACTTTCTTATCACACTTTATTGTAGCACACTTATCCTCAGTGATCTCTTCATGAAGACAAGTATTGAGCAGGGCCATGTTATAAAAGCTACTTGTTCTTGAATTGGGACTAGAATTAAGTGGGATCCCAGAATCCATCTGTTTGTCCACAGATAATGAATGACTCTGGTTTACTTTGGTGATCATATAATGATATTATTCTTATAGCTTGTGTCAAGACTTAATTAATCCTCTCTTTGGCTGAATAATATTCAATTATATGTATGTACCACATTTTGTTTATCTATGCATTAGCTGCTGGATGTTTAGTTTGTTTCCATTATGCTGTGAAATAAGTTACCAGGAGAATAGATATTATATGATTCCACTTCTATAAAATATCTAGGATACCTGAGTATGTACAGGCCTAAGTTTGTTAGTGGTTACCAGAAGCAAGCCGTAATCATTCAAACAATTCTACTTTTCAAAAATGGTGACAGGAGAACGTTGGCAATGACACGGCAGAAACTCAAGAGAGTTTCGGGAGAGGTGTGACATGAGAGCTATTGTTGCTGACATTGGAAGGATTGTGGCAGAAAGCAGGAAAACTAGAAAGATGTCAATTTGTGTTTTATTGACTGCATGAAGGCATCCAGCTGTGTAGATTATAACAAACTCTGGCTACCATCGTGAGAACCGGAATCCAGAACATGTGCTCAGGCGGAACCTGTATGTGGAGCCGTCATTTGAACAAAACAGGGAAATATATGTAGTTTAAAATCAAGAAAGGTATGTTTTTGAGTTGTATCCTCTTACCATAGTTACTTTGTCTGTAATCTGAGAAACTGTACTGCCTCAAGAACAGGGCATTAAGATTGAAGGAAGGCTCACCAACACCCTGTGGTAGGCAGATGATACACCATTGCTTCTTGAGAAGAAAGGAGAACTTAGAGCCCTTGAGGATTTGCTGATGAAAATCAAAGACTATCACCTTCACTATGGACTGCAATTCAATGTAAAAAAAGACCAGTAGACAACATAATGGCAATTGAAGATAATATTGAAGTTGTCAAGGGTTTTATTTAACTTAAATACACAATCAGTACTCATGGAAAGAGCAGTCAAGAAATGAAAAGATGCATTGCATTGGGCAAATCTGCCTGAAACTTCTTTAAAGTGTTGAAGATCAAATATATCACTTTGTGGACTCAGAAGTGCTGGCCTCAGGCACAATATTTTCAGTCGCTTCACATGCATGTGAAAGTTTGGCAATAAATAAGGAAGAGCAAAGGGAAATTGAGCATTTGAAATACGATGTTGGCAAAGAATACTAACAGTGTCACAGCCAACTAGAAGAACAAAAACATCCACTTTGGAAAGGTGTATAGCTAGAATGTGCCTTAGGAATGAACATGATGAGCTTTGTCTCGTGCACTTTGCAAATGTTATCAAGAGAGATAAATCCCTAGAAGAGGATATTATTCTTGGTAAATTAGACAATCAGCAAAAATAAGGAAGATCTTGATGAAATGGATTGGCTTTGTGGCTGTCATGATCAGCTCACATGTCACAGTGATTGTGAGGAGGGAGCAGGACTAGGCAAGGTTTTGCTCTGTAACATAAAGTAGTTACGAGGCAGAAACAGCAGCACCTAACATCAGCAGCAAGGGTAAATGAGAGGGCAGGCAGGGGAAAGGGAATCATTGCTGAGGGAAGTCTGGAAACAAGTAAGGGTGTTGAATATACAAAATGAGGAATACACTTAATGTCAATGAATTATATATGTGAAAAATGTGGAAATGATTAATGTTTTGTTACTTACACATTCATCTTTGTGTGTGACAGCCCACAAATTGTTGAACATCTATCACAGCAGCAGTTGCTCTCCCTCATTTTAACATTCAAAATTATTCCATCTGCTTCCAGACCCCCTGTACTGTATAGGGTGACTCACTTGAGAATCACCTTTTTAGGTTGTCTACATAGAAAAGAAATTGCTAAGTGAGAGATAAGCTCATAATTATCTTTATTAGAGTGCCAATATGGTTTACGGATATACCGTCCCATGGATTAGTGCATAGGAATTTTGGCCTAATGGTTTCTTGACAATACTTGACATTCTCAAGATTTTTGTTTTTCTTGTCTCTCAGAAGTATAATTGCCTTTTATGAATTTATTAGCTTTCCATATATTTTGTACATTATGATAATATGTTTATGGACCATTTATGTTTTCCTTTATGACATTAGCTATTCATATTTTATTCAATGAATCATTTTATTGGGTACTCACACACCTCCCCTCATGATCCATACATACATCAATTGCATGCAGATCTCATTTGCACACTTGTTGCCATCATTACTCTCAAAATATTCTCCCTCCACTTAGGTCCCCAGTTCCAGCTCCCCACATTTCCCTTCCTTCCCACCCCCCATGAATCTTTAATAATTTACAAATTGCTATTTCATATTGTATACTGTCCAGTGCATCCCTTCACTCACTTCCCTGTTCATATTATTTGTTCACAATGCTATTATCCTCAAACATATATGAGATGATATAATCTTAAATATATGAGATAATATAGTCTTAAAACTTTCCTTTGGAAACAGGTCACATCAATGGATTCAGAGCCCTCATTTACTTGTCCAAAATGTTACCCCTTTCATTCTTTCCTTCTTTATGCAGACTTTGTATGTTTCCCTTGTATGGGGCAGATTTCCAAAATGTCCTTAAAACTTTGGGTATGTTAGGATCTTATACTATCTACCATATTGAGTGCTGGCTTAATAACTGGGCCTTGATAAAATGGAAAAATGGATGAAAAGATAATGGAATTTTTCCATGAATGTGTTGAGGACATTTTCTCATATGGAATAGAAGTACTTAAAAGTTGAGCTGCTAACTAATGGCAGAGAGGAGTTCCAGAGTTCATTGAGCCCTCAAAATCATTCAGCAATTCTAAGGCATAGTCAAAGGGAACTGCAATGACACTATCTCCAGATGAACCTGTTGGAAGGATAAGGGGTTGAGATAGCAGTTTGCAACTTACTCTCATCTTCCTATTACAGCTTCCCGATCTGTGCAATGGTGTTAACTCTTGAGAGTTCTGGGTGTGTTGGTGAGTTGCCATCAGTTAAAAAAATCTTTGACCGTTTGTCCAAGTTGGTGCAAAGTCAAGTTCCAGCTTCCCTCTTAAACATTTATCTTAGTGGATAAAAAATACCAAAGCAGGCTAATCACAATGATAAAATTCTACTTAGAGACACCTGCTTCCCTTGTCAGAGATAGGGTCTTCTAAAGTAGTCTGCGGGTTGTCAAATTCAGTGCTTGACTACTAGCAAAAATGCTGACTGTGTGAACCCATCTATGGAGTCTTGGTGCAGGCCTGATCTCTTTCCACAACTGTGAAAGCCCTGAGGAGCAGTTCTACTGTGGCATTTCAGTAGTTGGAATCAATTTGATGGCAGCTACTAACAAGTCTCTTTCAAGGGACCTGGAACATTTTCCAGGGCTGCTTTTCCTAAACTTTCCCAAGCCCCTCTTGCTTCCAGCTGAGCTATTCAAGGCTGGAGTCCTATAACACATTCCGTAGCTAACCTTAGCCCCTCTGATCCAACCCTCTAGATGAGGATCTGATGAATCCATTGACTCTGATAATTAGAGACTTTCTGCTTACTGTGGTTTCCAATCAATGCAGCAACTTCAGAACTAATTTATGAAAGCAGAATGCAGTGACAAAGGCTCTATAAAAACACTATTGATCTATGGATTAAAATGTATCATTGGACTGGATTTATAGTTGGATGGCTAAAGCCACATAGCAGTACATATACTTTGCCAGTTGAGGCCTCTTCGTGGGGACATGTACCTTTTCCTTTCAATATGTTCCAATGCTTTGCCTCTTCATTTCCTTCCCAGACCATACACACTCAGTCTCCTAAATCCACTGTAGCATAATTGAAATTTGAGCATCTGTCTGAGCTATGCCAATTCTCTGAAACTGAGATACTTTTAAAAGGATGTGGTTAGGATTGCTGGTGTTCCATATTCCTTCTGAGTTTCCTTCCAGGCTGAAAAGCAGCTTTCAACTGAATACCTATCTCTGGACTCTGATGCTGGGGAATAGGCCCAGTGGGGTTATAAAAGAGCAGTGTTACTATTCTCATTTTTTTAAAAAAAGAAACCTAATAATAATAATGATGGTAACAGCAACAAAAATATCCTCAAAGGCCTAGGAGAACTACTCATCGGGAGGAATAAAGGGAGGGGAGACTTGTTTTATTACATGTTTTGTCTGTAGGACCAAGGATTTGATAAAAGAAGAAAGCTTGGGAGACTCTTTGTGGTTAGTATGAAAGGCAGCATCTGGCAGAGGAAACACTCCCTGATAGGACATGGGTGCAAATGCTTCCTGACAATTCTAATCAAGGAGTGCTCTCGTTAGCATTCAAGAGCACTGGATGATACATTATATGAATAATTTGCGTTCTTTGTCAGGACTTGGATGCTATCTTCCCACGACACATCTGTAGCTGCGCATATTTAAGTACTAACTAAAGAACAGACAGGAGGCATGGAGCTCATGCACATCCCTTATGCTGCAGAAATGGCACATGCAGTCCAGGGAGCAGACATTCCAGAAACAAATCAGAAAGCAAGCTTCTTGGGCCTCTCCTGGAGCTCTTAGAGGATTGAAGATCTTGGCCTCTTGCTTCTAACTTAGAAGCAAGAAGAGAAATTTGGTCGGACTCGGGTAGTACAATAGTGAGCATGCGCAACAGAGAGGTTGGCAATTCAAGTTCATCGAGAGGTACCTTGGAAGAAAGATATGGAAATCTGTTTCTGTCAATAAGCCATGGACAACCTTCTGGGGCACAGTTGTGCTAACTCACATGGGGCCACGGTGAGTGGGGATGAACTCAGTGGCAACCAGCAAAAGTTGATTGAGAAGATGAGGAGAGGTCTGCAGCAGCCATATCCTCTCTTCTGGCTCCCTTCAGACCAACATTATCACCTGAATTCAGACAAGTGGTATATGCAGATTATGACAATTTCTGAACATTTGAAATGTGTCGAGCATTATGTAAGTCTTTCACAAATGTCACTGGTATGATTGACTTCATGAATTTCAGAGACAAATATAAAGACAGCAATTGAAAAAATAGTTCACTTAAAATGAATTTGGAAAGAAAAACAAGATAAAGACTTTCATACCAAAGAAAACAGAATTTGAAGGTTACCAGGTGGGGGAGGGCTAGAGAAGGAAGCTGAAGTAATGGACTAGAGCAGTGGTTCCCAACATGTTTTGATCCTTTTGGGGGTTGAATGACCCTTTCACAGGAGTCACCTAATTCATAACAGTATCAAATTACAGGTATGAAGTAGCAATGAAAATAATTTTATGCCTGGGGGTGGGGGGGTCATCACCACCTGAAGAACTGTATTAGAGGTTCACAGCATCAGGAAGGTTGAGAACCACTGAACAACAGGATAGACAGGTATTCACTTATGAGAAAGGGAGGATGGGAGTCCATAAGCAGGAGCACAGGCATCAGGAAAGAGGTCTAGACTACTATGGGAATGATGAGTGACTTGAACTGTTGAATCCATCGTCGATGATCTAAAATGTAAACCCTTACCCAATTCACAATGAATTAAGATTCTTAAATTTACTTATTATAATTTTTTAAAACTAGGATTAGCAGCGAGTATCATTTGATGTGAATGGAGAGACCACAATTATCTGCTCTCTTATAATTTATAAAGTCATGCTTTGATCTTGTGACCCTTATAAAACTAGCCACTACTGAAATGACTAGGACAAACACTTACAAAAACAAGCTTTTCCTACATTATCCCAGATGAACATCAAGAACCTCAACAGACTCATAGCAATGAAAGAAATAGACAAGGCCATCAAGGTATTACTAACAACAACAACAAAAAAATCCTCAGGGCCAGATGGATTCACAGGAGAATTCTACCAAGCATTCAGGAAAGAACTCACACCAGTCCTACACAAACTCTTCCAGAGAATAAAAAGGGACAGAAAACTCCCAAATAATATGAAGCTAGTATAACACTGATACCTAAAGTAGGCAAGGGTCCCACAAGAACTGAAACTACAGACCAATAATCCTAATGAACTCTGATGCAAAAATTCTTAAAAAAATGTTCACCAATACAATGCAAAAGTATATAAAATAATTAATCACAACCAAGTAGGATTAATTCAATGAATACAGGGATTGTTCAATATATGAAAGTTCATCAACATTACTCACCACATTGACAGGAAAAAGGATAAGAACCACAAGCTAATATTGATAGATGCAGAAAAAGCATTTGACAACACCCACCACCTATTCCTGTTTAAGACATTCAAGGAGATGAGGATGGAAGGGAAATTTCTCAATACAATACAAGCTATATATGAAAAACTAACAGTGAAGAGTGGTAGTCTCTGGAGAAAGGGTGAAAACATTCCCACTGAAAAGGGGGACCAGACATGGACGTCGCTTGTCCCCTCTTTTATTCAACATCATACTCAAAGTCCTAGCTAACAATATTAGGCAAAGGAAAAACATTAAAGGAATCTAGAGAAAGAAGAGATGAAACTTGCATTATTCACAAATGATATGCTATAATATATTGAAAACCCCCCAAATTCCACAAATTACTGCTGGAAATGCTAGAGGAATATGGCAGAGTGGGAGGATACATGATCAGCAAACAGAAGTTTACTATATACACCAGACATGATCACAGAAGAGATAAAAAGGTAGTACCCTTCACAATTGCAAAACACAAATTGAAGTATCTAGGGATATACCTAACCCAAATCCCAAAGATTTGTATGAGGAAAACTACAAAACACTATTACAGTCATTTTAGTGTATGCCTCAAATGGAAGAATATCCCATGCTTGTGGATCGCAAGATCTAATATAGTAAAGATGTTAATCCTGCCCAAGGTAATATATAAATTCCATGCTGTAATAATGCAAATACCAATATCTTTTTATAAGAAATTGGAAAAAACTGACTACCAGTTTCTTATGAAAAGGAAAGAAGTCCAGAATTAGCAGATAACTCCTCAAAATGAAGGACAAAGTAGGAGGTCTTGCTCTATCTGACATTTATTACATAGCCACAGTGGTCAAAACAGCATGATATTGATATAGTGACAGATATTCAGACTAATGGAAAAAACCCCAGAAAATCCAGAAATAGAAACATCAGCATACCAACAATTGATCTTTGATAATGGCCCCAGACCCTCACCTCACTTTATGCACAAGAATAAAGTCGAAGGGGATCACAGAACTTGAAGTAAAAGTCCCAAACTATTAGAGCCATCAACAAGGGAATTGAGACAAACCTAAAACTCTGATGCAGGGAATGCACAGGCTCTCAGAAATAGGGAAGGACATGAACACAGAGGAGACACCAGTTGACCAGTAGGATATACTGAAGATAACACACTAGTGCACATCAACAGACTTCACCAGAAAAGTAATAAAAGAGCCCACAGACTGGAAACATCATTTGCAATGATACATGAGACAAAGGGTTTATTGCCATTGTCTGTATTAAAATATGCTACTCTGCTAGTCTACAACAAGAAAAAAAGCAAAGAGCCCACTGAGGAAGTGGGCAAAAACCTGAACAGAAGTTTCACAAAGGTGGAAATTTGAATGGCCAATAAACACATGAGAAACTGTTCCTGATCATTAGCCATCAGGGAAATACAAATGAAAACAACTATGAGTTACACCTAACACACTCAAAGATAGCCCGATTTAAAAAAATCAGAAAGCAGCAAGTGCTGGAGAGGGTGTGGGGAGAAAGGAACTCTCATCCACCACTGGTGGACCTGTAGATATTACAGACATCATGTCAATCTATCTGACAATACATAAAACAAATGGAAATTGAACTACCACCTGATCCAAAAAAAACCCTACTGGGAATTTTCCCTTCTTCTAGATATAGACAGAAAGTTAGAAGTCAACCAAGACCAGCCATCTATGCTTCAATGTTCACTGTGACTCAGTGCACAATCACAAAGACCAGGAAAAAATTTAAATTTCCATCAACTGACAAATGGATTGGAAAACTCTGATATATACATACAATGAAATACTATGCAGTCCTAAAAAGCAGTGATGAACATATGAAACACATTGTCTCATGGGAAGAGCTGGAGAAAATTTTGCCAAGTGGAGTTAGCCAAGCACAAAGGGGAAGGTACAACATGAGTCCACTGAGGTAAGGACAAGTACGTATGGCACAGAGGATAAGCTACTTAGAACACAAATCCCAGGTAAAGGTTCAGGCACTTTTGCAAGAATCTGACCCAACTCAGGGATGCATATGGCAGCCAACTAAAGGAGGAGAAAATAGAGGGGGAGGGTAAACAAGAAAAAAGCAAACCAAGCATGATTAGAACAGGGCATTAATAGCACACTGGGAGGGTATTGTTTGTGTCTTCATGGGAAAGGGACCTGACCTCATCCCAGAGTGTCAAGCTTGAGGGCAATACACTGGCAAGGAGCAGCAAACTAACAGAGAGGATGATGGGCCCAGGCCCAAGGTGAGCTATTTTGAACCCTTCGGCAGAAGTCAATACAGAGAACAGCACTGGAGGTGTAGTTCAGGTTGAGAGGTAGGTCTGTCTAAGCTTCATGGGAACAAACTAAGGGAGAGAGACAGTGATCCTTATTATGACCCATCAAGTCTCTGAGAGGACATCCCTGATCAATGAGAGTACCATAGGATGGGCCCCACCATGAGACATGATGTTACCTCACTGACCTATAGCACTACAGGGACATCAAGGGAGACACTGTTCAGAAAGAGTGCCCAGTCTGCCCCATGTACAGCAGGTGAAACCCAAAGCAAGGGAACCAAAGTAGCTAACTAAATCCCCAAGGAAACCTGAAAATAGACTTCTGACTTGGCAGACAGGGCTTGGCACCTCTTCAGACTTCATTAGAAAATAGACATAAGGGTTAGCAGACAGACTTGGAACTATCTATTTTTTTTTTGTTTGTTTGATTTTTTTTTCGTGTGCTCTATGTCTCTCTACATAAGACAGACCGGATGAACTATGCCAAGGAGAAAATTATGGGACTGGCAGTTCCAGGAGAACATGGGGAAAGAAGGGGTTGGGGCGGGGAGTGTGGTGCCAACAGACTCAGGGATAAGCCAACAAGATATCTAAAACTGATGGCGAGGAGAGGGTACAATGCATAGTTGGGTTTTCTCAAGTGCAATTTGTCTGAGAGGAATTACTGAGAGCCAAATAGAGGGTGAGCATGATAATGAGATAGGAGGAAGGTGAAAATAAATAGGAGGCAAAAGCTACTTATAGAGGTTTTATATGCATGTATATATGTAAATATACTGATTTATAATGAAAAGGATAGAGGCCAATGTACATATATTTTTATGTTAAGTATTGAGATAGCAGACAAAACTGCCCTTAACACATGAACACCTTTGTTCTAATAACCTGGCACTCTTTGATACTCACCTTCCTTACAAGATCACTGAAGACAAAATGGTTGCATAAGAAAATGTGAAGAAACTGGATGGTGCCTTGTTATCAAAAGATATATTATCTGATGGGTGGGAGGGTCAAAAAAAAGATATAACATCTGGAGTTTTAAAGGCTTGAAGTTAAACAAGCAGCTATCTAGTAAGGAAGTAAATAAACTCACGTGGAAAAAGCACACCATCCTGTGTGATCATGAGGTATTGACGGGATCAGTTATTAGGTACCACAGTGTCCCAAACAAACAACTGCATTGATGTGAAGGAGGGGAGTTGGAGGGGAGACCCAAAGCCCTTCTGTAGACAATTGGATATCCCTCCCACAGGAGGGTTTTAAGGAAGGGATGATTCAACTAAGTTGCAGTATAACACTGATGAAATATATACCATTCCTCTACTTCCTGAAGGCTCTCTCCCCTCCGCCACCATGACCCAGTTCAACCTTACAGATCTAGTTAGACTGGAGAACACACATTGATACAGATAAGAGCTCTTGGCACATGGAACTCAGGACAGATAAACCTTTTAGGAATGGTTATGGGAATAACGATATCATTAGAGTAGGGGAATGGTCTGGGAGGAGGAAGGGGGAAAAAGCAGGAACCCATCACAAGGTTGGATATATAACCCCTCACTCAACAAAGGGGATATATAGCAGAAGTGTGGATGAAGGGAGACAATGGACAGTCTAAGATGTGAAATAACAATAATAATAAATGATTGATCAAGGATGCATGAGTGTGAGAAGGTTGGGGAGGGAAGGGGAAAAAGAAGAACTTATACCAAGGGCTCAAGCAGAAAATGTTTTGGAAATGATGATGGCAAGAATGTACAAATATGCTTGATACAATTGATATGTGGAATGTTGTAAGAACACCCAATAACATGATTTTTAAAAATAAAATAAATTAAGACCAGTAGGTCAAGTGACAGGCTGGGATTCTCTACTGTTCTTATTTCAAAATCTTTAGGTCAGGTGACAGAAATAGTAAAGTAGTTCTAAGTGGTAAGAATTCTACTAGTAGTCTGTAGCGCAAATACACTTTAGAAAATATCCTTCTTTTCCTCCCAATGACTTCAAGTGATTGAACGAAATCTATTGATATTATGGAGTGTCATCTGTTTAGGTCAGCTTATTTAGGTTACAGGCAAAGACTTCACAATCACATCTAGAGTAGGTGCTATATCCTGGGCACAATATCCTAGCCAAGCGAATGCATAAAATTTCATTGAAGATCCAGGATTTTATGGGAAAACATCTCAGTTTCTCACTGTTAGCAACTCGGGGGTCACATAATATCAGTAAAACTCTGGAAGTTTTTCATCTCTGTTTCATTATGGACCAGGAAAATAATCAGTGTACAATCTTGACTGAGTTTTAAGGTGAGTCTTCATCTCTAGTACTTCCTACTACTATATTCTGCACAGCTTTGCCAAGAAAAGATGGATGATCCTGTATTTCCTGTACATCATTGTCTTCTGTCATCAAAGATGACACCTTCCCCATTGATTTTGAAAGCAGGACTTTCAATCATTCTGAAGAACTCAGAGTCTTAGAGTGAGACTGGAATACGCATACTTTACTGTCTATGGTGGATAAATATTGTGAAAAAGGCTGTGCCTTCAGCACTCCTTTATACAGCTGCCTGCTTTGACACCCATCCTTTTCTGTCTTAATCTAAACCTTCTATAAAACCAATTACTGTTGAGTTGATTCAATTCATACTGGTGGCAACCCCATGTGTAAGACTAGAATTGTGTTCCATAATGTTTTCTTTTCATTTCATTTTTTTGTGTGACATAACTGCCCTGGTGGGAGTAGGAAGCACAGCCTTGTTCCTGGAGAGCTGCTGCTGGATTCGAACCACCAACTCTGTAGGTCGCAGTCTCCATATTGTTTTCTATGACTGTTTTTTTCCAGAAGTAGTTCACCAGGTCTTTCTTTTGAGACAGCTTTGATTGTCTCAAACTTCCACCGTTTTGCTTAGCAGTCACACATGTTAACCTTGTGTACCATGGAGGTATATCTTAAGCCCTTTGGGGAGTATTTAGTATAGGGGCTCTCTCTGCCCAGCATCCAAATACCGAACTTGCCTTAGTCATCAATTTCCAAAGGGTCAATAGATTGCTCTTTCTTAGAGTCAATCTGTGTTAGTAGGAATAGGCACTTGCCAGAGAACATGCTTTTTCAAAATCGTGGGATAATGTACATTTAGGTTAAGTGTTCCATCCACTCAGTTTTGACAAATGCACATGGAGAGTATTTATATTAACCTGGAATGGGTTTTGTACACCATCCAAATCAAACTGATCAACAGTGACTAATGCAGGAAACATCAAGAGGAGATGGAAAGAATACACAGAATCATTGTACCAAGAAAAACTAGTTGACATTTCACCATCTCAGGAGGTAGCATATGAACAAAACCAATGGTGATGAAGAAGTTCAAATAGCACTGTATGAATAAGCCCAAAACAAAGCTCCAGGAATTGATGGACTATCCACTGAAAATTTTGAGAGAGCTGAAGAAGCACCAGAAGCACTCACTCGTCTATGCCAGAAAATTTGGAAGACAGTTTTGTGGTCAATTGACGGGAAGAGATCCATATTTGTGCCCATTCCAAAGAAAAGTGACAGCAGGATGCTCAAATTATGAAATTATGTATCATTGATGTGTCACGCAAATAAATATCTGCTTAAGATCTTCCAATAATGATTGTAGCAGTACATTGCCAAGGAACTGCCAGAAGTTCAGGCTGGATTCAGAAGAGGACATGGAACCTAGAATATCATTGGTGATGTCAGATGAAACTTGGCTCCCCGTAGAGAATACCAGAAAAATGTTTACTTGTGTTTCATTAATGGCACAAAAGCATTTGACTGTGTGGACCATGATAAACTGTGGACAACCTTTATTAAAAGGGAATTTCAGAACACTTCATTGTGTTTATGTAGAACTTGTACATAGATCAAGAGGTGGTCGTGAGAACAGAACATGGTTTAGTATCAGGAAAGTTGTGTGTCAGAGTTGTATCTCTCACCATATTTATTCAATCTGTTTGCTGAAAAAATCTTCAGACAAGCTGACTTACATGAAGAAGGATGTGATATCAGGACTGGAGGAAGACTTATTAAAAACCTGTGGTATGCACATGACACCACCTTGCTTGCTGAGAGCAAGGAGGCATTGAAATACCTGCTGATGAAGATCAAGAATCACAGGTTTCACTATGGATTACAACTCAATGTAAAGACACAAATCCTCACAATTGGCCCAATAGGTAACAATATGATAACTGGAGACCAGATTGAAGCCATCAAGGATTTTATCTTTTTTGTATTCACAGTTAATGCACATGGAAGTAGCAGTCAAGAGACCAAAAGACATATTGTATTAGATAAATCTGCTACATTAGACCTCTGACAAGTATTCAACAGGAAGGATGTTACTTTGAGGACTGTGATGTACCTGATTTAAGCCATGGTATTTTCTATTGCATCATATACACATAAAAGTTGGGCACTGGGTAAGGAAGACTGTAGAAGAATTTCTGCATTTGAATAGTTGTGGAGAAGAATATTGAAAGTGCTATGGGCTGCTGAAAGGACAAACAGATCTGTGTTCGAAGAAAACAAGAGTGCTCCTTAAAGACAAGGATAGCAAGACTTCCTTTTTGATACTTTGGATATATTTTCAGGAGACGCCTTGGAGAAGGGTATCACGCTTCTTAAAGTGAAAGGGTTGCAAAAAGAGGATGGTCCTCACTGAGATGGACTGACACAGTGGCTGCATCAATGGACTCGAGAATAGGAACAATTGTGAAGTTGACACAGGACTGTGCAGTGTTTCATTCTGTTGTGCATGAGATCACTATGAGTCAGAGCCATCTTGATGGCGCCCAACAACAACAACAATTAATTCTCCCACCATTTTGTATAGTGTATAACCTGGATCATATGGCACACACATTTTTGTGTCTGGCTTTTGTTTAACCTCAGCAAATCTTTCTGAGATTTGTGCTGTATATATAAATAGTTTACTGCTTTTCAGTGATGAATAAAGTAGTGTTGTATGAATATATTCTCTTTTTTGAATGGATATATTCTTTTATCTGTCCTCATTTTGATTGACATCGATTTTTAATTTATTTTTTAGTTATTATGAATAAAGTTGTTATAAATATTGTATAGCATGTTTCTGAACACATATTTTGATTGCTCTTTAATAACCACATAGGAATTAATTTCCTATGTCATAAGTTAAATGTTTCACAGTAAAAAAGCAACAAAGCTTTAATACTATGTTTTAAACATTGCACAACTCATACCCCCATTAGTTCTCAGAAGAACTCTTTCTTGAGCATTATATTTTTCCCATTCTAGTGGATGTGTAGGAATCCATATGTTGCTATTGGCTAGGCATTGGGCTGGTAACCCCAAATGCTCCGAACCAAATGCTCTGTGGGAGAAAGATGAAGCTGACTGTTCCCTTAAAGATTTATGACCTCAATAACCCTATATAAGGCAACTAAGAGTCAGAATCAATTCAATGACACTAGATTTTTGAAAAAATATATTGGTTTATTGGCATCTAATTCACATGTCATACAATGAAATAGTTTGATCGTATTAAGAAGAGTCTATATCAAAATCAATTTCAGAACATTTTCTTCTCTTATTCATTGTGGTTAGTTCTTCTTTCCCCACCTCCACCCCCAACCTACCCATCATGTCCCCCAGGAAGCTATTAACTTAGGTACTGTACCCACAGTTCCACCCATCCAGCATTTTATGCACTGAAAAACATACCTAAACAAGCAAAAACCAAGAAAGAAAGTATAGCAAAATCCCCATCAATAATGACCAAGTAGAACAGAGAAAAACCTCAATGAAAAAGAAAACAGAAAATATTAAAAATGGAAATAACTTTAAAATGTGTCAAAAGAAAAACCAAAAGATGAGGTGTTAAATTTTTTTTGGGGGGGGGCATCACTGCTTTCCGGTGGTGGGAGTAGAAGGAGGTGTTAAATTTTAATCTAGCTACATCATCCATAATTCAGTTTATAATGTGTTCTGTCTGATAGCAAAGCTATTAACATCCCTGGATTGTGGTCAGAGGGTGTTCACCAGATGTTTAAACCATATGGGGACCTGCAAGTGATTTGGGTTTTCCAGTATCGTCCAAAGTCTTTTGCAAACACAATGTTCTAAGTTTAAGCTCTGATACTGTTCTCTCCTTTGGATATAGATTTTATTATTTGCAACCTCTGGATCACACATGCTGGTATGTTTCTTCCATGTGGCATTATTCTTTCTGATAGGCGGGGGCCATCTGAGTTCTTCATCACACTTTGTGGTAACACCCCTATCTTCAGTGATTTCTTCATGAGAAGAATTGGGTGGGGCCTTTTCATAAGAACAAATTGTTGGGCTGAGCCCTGGTGGTGTAAGTGGTTGAGTGTGGGACTACGGTCCACGGGCTTGGTGGTTCAAATCCAGCTCTGGCTCTCAGGAGCAGCGCTGGGCAGCTCCCATGACCACCAGAGGGCAGTGATGACAACACCCCCCCAAAAAAAACCAAAAAAGCAAAAAAAAAAAAAAACCCAAAAAGCAAAAAGAAGAAATTGTTCTGAGATTAGAGTTAGAATTAAGCATGAGACCCAAATCCATTCATATATTTATGTTAAATATATCTCTCATTTAGAGACACCATTATTTTATGGTCCAGAACATTATAAACCAACCCACGGGGCATAAGGTAATTTTATTGAGAGTGCCACTAATTTACCCACTGGTATAGAGTGAAAAATACAGATGAGAATATGTGACACTGGATTTTGTTTTATTTAATTTTTTAATGGACAAGTAGTGTTGCTACATACAGACTTTTAGAATGTACATTATTCCCCTTTGAAGAGCTGTATTGAGATATAATTCACACATCATAAAATTACCCAATTAAAAAGGTATTCTCCAATTATTATGTAGAACATGCATTTTAAGATATTTATATAACATTTTTAACAGAATTTATCTTAAGAATTATAAATATATAAAGTTTTCATTTTAGCAAAACTAAAATCACTTGAGTAATAATAGTTTCCTTACTTTTCAAGATAATTTTTTCAAGCTTTGAAAAAAGGTAAGAAATGTCAAGTTTTTGTTATGGTTCTATATGTTCATCAGTAGGTCATTTGAACTCTGAAAACCAATTCTGAAGGCAACTTTAGTATTATTTGCAGCATGGAGCAATGGTAAGCTGAAATCTAGCATGTTGGAGAAGAAAATGAGTAAAACTCCTTAGAAAATAATATTCTTATATACTATTATACTATTATATACTTATATACTATTATATACTTATATACTATTCTAGATAATCCCTTAGGAAAAAAATCCTTGGAGTTTCATGGGTATTTGGGAATCCATACTTCTGGAAAAGCAAGAGAACAAGGAAGACCTTTCATGTCTTCAGCAATAAGAGTATTGAATTGGAAGAACAAAATCTGGAAGCAAAGGTTAGCTCAAGAGAGAACTGACTCCTTTAAGATGATGGGTATCCTTTGGAGAAGAGCCATATGATATAGGCTCACTCTGTCAGGTGATATGTTTGGAAAAGTCAGTGATAACTTGACAGTCCAATTTATGACGTATGTTATAGTGCCATTCACTTCTTGGGAAATAGCAATCAACTTATTTGTTATACTTTTTTTTTTCATGCTCTCTTTTTATCATTTTCTTTTCCACCAAAATTATTTTGCCCTAACATATAGAGTTGAGTCTATAGCTTGCGACCACTGTCTCTATATATTCTATTCTTGATTGCTTTCTATATAACTGACCCACCTCTCTTGAACATAAATCTAGACCATCATGTTTTTTCAATTAATTTGAAAGTTAAGAAGAAAATAATGTATTATTCAACAAAGGTAAATCAACCTTTTAATCAAATCGGATTAAAAATATAATAGAAAGTTCTTTATCTTTTCCATATAAAGCTGGTGATTAATTTTTCCATATATTTAAAAAGTAATGGTGAAATATGGATTGAAATTGCATTATCTCTGTAGATTGCTTTGGGGAGTATTGACATTTTCATGATGTTGTATCTTCTTATCCATTTGCATGATATAGTTTCCCATTAATGTAGATCTCTTTTGCTTTTCTGTAGTAGTGCTTTGCACAGGTCTTTTATTTCACAGTTTTCTTTGCACAGGTCTTTTATTTCTCTGGTAATATTTATTCCCAAATATTTCATCTTTTGGGTGCTTACTAAAAATCATTGTTTCCCAAAGTGGATGATACAATCCTTTGAGAGGGCCTAGAATAATCCAGGCGGCTGCAAATGCAGAGATATACATTTTATTCTGTATTGCCGGTCATAATACAAAATATTTTAATTGTCAGTGGAACGACAAGTAATTATTTTTTTCCTAAAAAAGTGTGTGGTAGGCAAGAGTTTGGGCATCAATGTTGTAAATTGTATATTTTTCCTTATTTCCTTTCCAATGATTTCTTTGTTAATGTAAAGTCATCATTGATTTCTATACCCTGTCACATTGATGGATCTTGTACCAACAATGTTCTTAATGAGTCTTTGGAATTTTTTATGTATAATATCATGTCATCTGCAAGCAGAGTTCTACTTCTTCTGTGACAATCTGAATGCCTTTAATTTCTTTTTATGCCCTATATCTCTAAGACTTCAATGTTCAACAATGTTCAACAATGTTGAATAGAAATTGTAATAAAGGGCACCTTGTCCTAATTCCAGTTCCTAAGAATAATGTTTTCAGTTTCTCTCCATTAAGAGTAACACTGGCTATGTTTTTGTATTTATGCCCTTTATTATGCTGAATAATTCACTTTCTAGTTCAATTTTGATAAGTGTTTTCATGAGGAAAGGGTGTTCAATGTTGCCAAATTCTGTTTCTTCATCAATTAGATGTGGTACTGCTGATTTCTTTAATCCACCTAATTTTCTTTTTTGCTGTTGTTCTAGTATTTATCAAATTGTTATAGCTTTTATATTTATGTTTTGATTGGTTTATTCACTTTCTTTGAGGTTATCCTGATATTTATTTTTCCCAAGTTTAAAACAGTCTGTTCACTCTTGAAATCTACTGCTTTCCTCTCTATTTGAAAGTTCTATAAATGCATTCTTTCTTCTATTTTTGTGGTAATTGCCTTTATTGCAAATTAATAGCTGTCTCCCTATTTCCTATGTTGTAGGGGTGTTTTAATTTGGTTACTTTTATGTCTACATTGAATTCTAGGGCGGGTTGTCATATGTGTTCATATCAGTTTGTTGTTTACAGTTGTTCATGCTTTGTCCTAAGAACTTTCCTTAGCATTTCTTGTCAGTTTTGTGTGGTTTCTACAAATTGCTTAAGTTTTTATTTATCTCGAGTTTTATTGCCACATTTGCAGAATATTTTTGCTGGACAGATGTTTCTTGGTTGACTTCCTCCCACTTTCTTTTAGAGTTTTACACATGGTACTCCATTGCCTACTTGCCTGAATGGTTTCTGCTGAGAAATCAGAGCTTAGTCTTTTAAGTTTTATTTTGTAGGTAACTGAGTTAGTCCAGATAGACTAACAAATAGAGGAACAAATTTCAGGGACACACATATAGGCATAAGGAAAGGGTTTATATACAAAAGAAATGTGACACTAAGAAGTCATCCCAATCCAGTCCAGTGCAAAGTCAATATTAACACATATGCCCGAAGTCAGTCTATAAAGCCTGCTTCTGACTCAGGAAGTCACAGGTCAGTGGGTCTCAGCCACAGAATTCTGGCGCTGGCAGGGGTCTCCCCATGGCTCCTCGCTTCCAGGGCTCAGGTCCATCGACAGCATGCTACTCCAGCTTCAGAGGTCTGTCTTCATCAGAGCAAAGCCGAGTGGTCTCTCCGCTGGCTCCTCCAACTACTCCGATGCTGCCAGCTTGTCTGTGATTAATCGTCTCTGAAACTAACTCCCAACAACTGGGGAAGATAGCTTCTAATCTTCACGAGGGAAATACTGTGAGATTTCCCAGGAGTATTAGGTGAAGCCATGCCCACACAGAGGCCTCATCAGCTACTCAATGGCTTTCTCCTGATTAACAGGCCAGATTCCACCCCTATATTTCAATTATAAAATTAACATAAGTACATGACTGCCACAGTAACTTTGTGCTTTTCCAAATCTACTCTATCAAGTCTTTCCTTCACTTGGGTTTTGGAAAGTTTGGTCATCATTCATAGTGAGTCTCTTTTAGGGTCTATCTTGTTTGGGATTTTCTCAGTATTTTGAACACATTAGCTTCTTATCTATTGTGATATTTGGGAAGTTTTCTTCTGAAAATGCTTCAATAATTTCCCTTTGTATTTTAGTGTTTCTCTCTGTTTCATAGGTCACTAGTAAGCTATTCTTATTGATAATGTCTGAAATAATTCTTAGGTTTTCTTGAAAAAAATTTTTTATGTTGTTTTTTTTCCTGATAGTTTTGCTAGCATGTTAATATTGAGAGATATGTCTTCAATCTCATTGATTTATTTATTCAATTCTACTTTTCTATTCTTTCAGATGCATTAACTATTTCTGAGATCCTATTTATCTTTTAGATTTCTATTTGTTGTTTTTGTCTGGTTTCCAATTTTTCTTTTATTTTGTTAGATCTTTCTTATAGTGTTTTCCTGAATTTTCCTCAAGATTTATCCTGTGTTTTTATTGCTTTCACCTACAGCTTTATTGATCTTTCTCTCATATGTTGAGGATCTTTCTCTTATGTTCTTTTAAATTCCTTATCAGATAGTTCCAATGCTATTTGTTTCTGAAGAAAGTCTTCTGACTCTTTATTTATGTCACTTGCATGATCCACTCTGTCTTGCTTCTTTATGTGAACTTAAGTTATCTTTTTTTCTCTGGGATATTGTGTTTCATTTCTATTGGATTGAGTGTTCCATGTTGGCAAGACTTTAGGTGCTCACCACTTGACTCCCAATGGTCGTGTGAGAGAATGTGATTGCTAGTGCATTTCCTTGTTTACTGTTTGTATTGCATAGTTGAGGGTGATTTAGGTGCTAGTTTTTGCTCTTTTTTGATGATCAGATGATACATGAGTGTGTAATGACCTTACTCAATAAGTACAACTCCAATAGGTTTGAGTGTGTCTGAGCTATGGATTCAGAGTTGCTATTTACCATTATGTGGGACAAAGGGAAAAGAAAAGAAAGAAAGAAGAAACAAGCCAAACAAAACAGAGGGAGATTGGCAAACAGAAAAAGAAAGAATAACTAGATGCACACACACAAATGGAAAAGAAAGTCCCACCAGTTATTCATTTGGAGAAAGATTAGGCTGTCTATGCCAGCAAAGATTTATAATTCAGAAATTCTATACAGGGTCACAATGAGTCAGAATGGACTTGATGACAACAATGTGCTTGTATTTTTGAATATGGTTGATAACATTGCTTGACTTTTTGATGTTAAAGAAACTTCACTTTCCTGAATTACACACTAATTGTTCATATTTTATCTTTATATTTTTGAATTTAATATTTAAAATAATGTTAGTGATATTTGTATCTATGCCCCTAAAAGATACTAATCTGTCATTTTTCCCCTTGAAATGTACTTTTCCAATTTTATTATCAGGAAAAGCTGTTGTCACACAATTAGTGGAGAAGAATTCCATCCTATTCTATATTTTGAAAGAGTTTTTGTTATAGATTGAATTATGTCTCCTTACTCCCACCCCCCAAATATATGTTGCAAATCACAACCTTAATTCCATGGCAACAGATTTATTCTATGCTTCTTGTCATAATCACATTTGGGCATGGGTTGTCTTTATTATACTAATGAGGCAGGATTGTATATATTGTTTTGAGCCAATATCTTTTGCTAATAAAAGCAATTACAAAAATATCAAGCAAGAACAGATGGGAGAAGATCGCTACCATGTCACATGAAGATCACCAAGGAGTCAAGGAACAAAGCGCTCCCTTTAGAGAAGGAAAGACTCTTCCTAGACCTCGTGGCCTGAATTCTGACTTTGCTCCCTCTGAGCTGTCATAAAATACATTTCTGTTTGTTAACACTTAGGATATCTATATTATAGCAGAACTAGATAACTGAGACAGTTTTGTAGAATTGGCATGATTTATTTTGTAAATACTATGTAGAATTTACTAAATATTAATTTAGGTTGAATCTACTGAATATTAGGCAGAATTTGCTAATTTTTTCCTTAATGCTAAGGAGAATTTCATAGCAATGAAGCTAACTGTACTTGCAATTTTCTTTAGAAAAAATTAATTTAAATGACCTGTTTCTTCTTGTATGAACTTTGGTAGTTATAGTATTTTGATAGTTGTGTCTCTCAGAAATATTCCATCTTATAGTACTGTGGAGTTAATTGACATCGATTTTTTTACAATCCCCTCATTTTACAAGACATAACTAAAGTCAAGAAATAACTCTAACTTGACAAAGAGGAGCCTTCCGAGTTCTTGGTGGCTTCCAAGAAGGAGGGAACATCTCATTTGACCCTAGGGCCCAGAAATCTTGAATAAAACTTTCAGAAAGCTGCATTTTTTCATAAAGTAAAGAAACATTCTCTGAGTTTGGCATGGTCTGACAGAAGGCCTAAAAGATACGGTCAGTGCTTCCTCACTGGAAGTAATCAAATATAATTCATGGAACCCAGTTTTTTGTGGTGATTTAGGGCTGGGGGGCATAAGATAACTTCAGTGGTCATTTCTAATCTGAAGACTAAATAATATTGGGAGCTAGACAAATGTGTGCAAGAGCAGTATAGATCATGAAAAGGAAGAGTTAATAATGTTTTGAATATTTACTATGTGTTGGGTGCCTTGCATATGTATACATTGGTTTCATCTTCAGAACAACTCTAAAGGTAGACATTGTTGTCCAATTTTACAGATGAGGCAATGGAAGCTTAGGTATTGACATCTGTTGTTTACTTTCTTGTATTCATCCCTTCCCCACATATATTCATTCTACTTCTCTTTGTGTCTCAGGTGGCTGAGCCCCTTGAACTACATCATCCTTAACTTGCTTTATGGTTGGACTCATCCATGAAAATCACTGCCGGGGATTTGTTGAATAGAAAGGGGGAGAGGTCACAATGCTTATTCTGTTTCCTCCTTCTTCTGCACTGTCACCAATGCTTTCGATGCTCACTGGGATCTCTCCTTCCTTTGTTCCTCAGAACTAGCATAAGAAATGTCTCCCCATAGTTATGACATCCGGGCTGCCCCTGCCTAGAGCTAACAGTGTTTCTCTGGTTACCTGTTCCCATCCCTCATCTTGCTGAACAGTCACAGCTTTGCAGTCTATTCAGTTAAATCTCTAGAGCAGAAATCAGTTTCTTGTCAGATTTCTTGAGTGATATGATAAGCAACATGTCTGTTAAGATTAGTTAACTAAGGGCTGAGCCCTGGTGGCGTAGTGGTTGTGCGTGGGACTGCGGCCCACTGGGACGGAGGTTCAATTCCAGCATTGGGGCTGGGCCTCCTACTCCCACCATCGGAGAGCAGTGATGCCCCCCCCCCAAAAAAAAAAAAAAGATTAGTTAACTAAATCTAATTATGACTGAGCAACTCAGTTCCTAAGGGCAAGTTTGGGTGAACAAGCATGTCCAAGGGAAGGTCAGGGAGGCTCTCATTATTCCAGGCAGCAGGGAGAAGCTCCTGCAGTGCTGCAATATGCCCTGGGGCAGGAGAGAGCAAGCTGTATGGCTAGATTTGAGGTCTGAGACTCTGAGGAGAAATTGCTGGAAAGACTTGTGTTCTTCCTTTTTCAGGGCTCTCAGCACTCATATTTCAAGGTAAACTCTTCTCATATCTTGGGGTTTCAGTGAATATTTAATGAGGAGATAAGTTTTAAAAATATGAAGTAAAAAGTGTATATAAGGTAGCGTTATTTTCATTGTTATCACACCTGAGGCTGCAGGCTCTGAGGTAATTATTGTTCTGCCCATTTCACTTCCAAGCGTGGAATAGGATGAGAACAATTGAGAAGTCTTTTCTGTCTCCCTATCCCTTATGTTGCCTAATTCTCTCTCTGTCATGCTGTGCATAGGGTGGACACAGGGAAAATCAGCGCAGGTGGCCTCACCCGGCCCTCACTTAAGGCTTGTTCAGGTCCTGCTGGGCTGAGAAAGGTATTTTAACTTTAAGAACAGGAGGGATTAAATCTGCAGCAGCAATGAGCTTGCCTTCACATTTTTCATGACTTCTGCAGAGTTAAAAACTTTTGTCAATGTTTGCATTTAATACCTTTTGCTCTGGTGAAATTATCAAGGTTCCCGACTGTGATTTCAATGGTTCTTGGAGTAGTGGGGCAATGGTAAATTGCTGCTGGAAATTAACAGCAAAATATGAGAAAGAGAGATAGTAAAAGAACAAGAGCCAGTGAGGATTTAAGAAAGAAAAAGGGGGAAAGGATGAGTGGGTATGTGGACTGCTGTATGGATGAGGAGGTAGGTAGACAGATCATTTGTGTGTATGTGTATTTCTTCCTTTGATTTTTAAATTTCATGTAGCAGAAAAACCTGATATAAATTAACTGTCTTATTTTCTACTGCAGTGGTTACTTCATAAGGGAATAAAAGGAATCCTATGTTCCCATATGCCTCTTACTTGCAAAACGCTTCTAGAGGTTAGCCACCCATCTTATTGAAGCTGAGAACAGTCTTAGTGCAGAGGTCAGTCAAAGCATTTGTACTTGAATGTCTGTCTCTAACAGTTGACTTCCAATGAACACATGGAAACCCCAGGTGTGTCACAGAACTGTGCTGCACAGGATATTCAATAGCTGAATATTCAATATATAGCCAGGCCTTCCTTCTGATGCACACTTGGGGGTAGTCAGGCCTCCACCCTTTTAGATAGTAGCTAAACTGGTTAAACATTGTCAGTATCCAGGGTCTTATAATGCCTAAGGTAGAGACATTCAAATGCCTACAATTTGAAATCAAATCTACCCCTTCCCACACACACAGGTTTCCCATTGTTTTCAGAGGAGCCAGAAATCCATAACTTTATATTTAAAGGTCATTAAAAGTACACATTATACAGACAAACCCAGCCAACAATTCTGTACAGTTCCTCTGAGACTGCCATTTTGTGTGGCCAGATGCTGACTGTTTACAACCTTTGGTTCAAATTGATGAATTCATTCATGGGGTTGATGGGGCGGAGGTTATGTCACATTTTAAAATTAATTTACAGTAATGTGTGTATAGTATGCTAATACTGAGTGTGCAATTTGACAAATCTCCTATCTATACACATTTGTTTGTGTAATAGCCTCTCAGATCAGCTCAGAAGACCATTTCAACACTCATGGGGAATAAAAGAATTCTTAAAGAAGGAAAAGGCTTCATTGAGATGATAAAGAGTAGGTTTCTCTGAGGGGAAGAAGGGAAGAGAAACTAGAAGTTCTTGTGGTGATCTAGAAGTTTTTGGACTCTTGTATATGCTAAGGGATGTTTGGGAAGGAACATTTATTTTATGACACTCCTAGGAAGTATTACTGATTTTCCATAACATGGCTGGGAAAAATCTAAGTGTCCTAGCACACAGGTAGTGTAGAAAGGATGTGAAAAGGAACCTGTAAGGAAATGGAGATGGAGCTGGAAAAGTGACAGATCCAGGGCCTGGAACTTTTCAAAGTGTTGATGGTAGAAGCACCTGGTATTCCTGTGGACCCCGCCCAAGTTCTAGAAGAGGCCATCAAGGTACAGCAGACATTCTCAGCCCATCACCAACAGTTTGTAAGCAGGATGGATAGGGAAGTAGTGAAGAAGCCAGAATTATTTTACTTCGAAAAATGCAGACATTTAAGTATTTCTATTTGTTATGCTTCATATCAGAGAATAAAATCATGTATTTTATTTATGTTTTTAGTCAGCAGAATCCATTGGAAAATTGAACATGTATGTCAGATTCCATTTGTTGAAGCTATGGTCCAGGCCTGGAAAGGGGTTGCAGAAATAAGGCAGGAGTTTTGCTGCTTCTCAGTACATAGGATTCAAGAAGTTGGCTTCTGGATTGTATTGTTTTTTAAAATCCTTGGTGGTCTTTGTGCAGTAAGTGTTGTCTAATATACAAGTGGGCTGGGGTGGGGGAATTCAAGTCCATCAGTGAAAATAAACTAAGAGTTGCAAACAACTTTTTTCTAGTCCTGGGGGTACTTGGCTGGCGCCCCTCTGGGGTGAGAAGAGATGCAAATGTCTTTTCCCTTGTGAAGTCAGCAGAGGCAGCAGAGGCCCAATTTTCACCTGGCGACTTGTTGCACTGTAGTAATGAGGTGTTTGAACTGCCTTCTGAAATTTCTCTGGTTATGCATTGGCCCCTGTGAGCCACTCAGATGAAAGCTGGCTTTGTTTCTGCAAGTATTCGTGGCTGCAGTTGTAACTCTTGGGGCTCTGCTCCTCTTGTCATTACAGTGATGTGTCCTTTCCCGCCAGGTGACCAGGCAGAGTGTTTGGGTACCAGAGTTCCTGTGTCCACTGGTCATTTTCCCATGTGTCCACAGCCCTCTGTCTATGTATTACCCAGGTCCCAGGCATGCACCAAGAGCTCTGTGGATATGGCAAGTCAGACAGGGATCCCCTTGCCCACCTCCTACCAGTCTTATTTCTCTTTTCCTCTGACATCTCGTGAACATGGATGCTACCCTGTTCAGAGGAGGCTGTTGCCTGACATTGTTTATCCTAGGCCTATTAACCACATCCATTCTTCCATCTGCAGTTTGGATCTCAGTCACTTTCGGTAAGTGTGGTGGGCACCTCAGAGAATGCTAATTTTATCAACAATGGTCATATTGGTTCTTTGCCCATGGTAATGGAGGGCTGATTCGTGTCCTTTGTAACTAGTGCCGCATCAGTACTCACTAACCCTGTGAGAAAGGTATTTTTTATTTCTTTAGACATGTGAGGAAACCGAATGTTGATGGATGCCATCGAAGCATTGATTCCAACTCATAATAATTCTAAGTGCAAGAAAAGGAAACACTGCCCAATCTTGTTCCATGCCCTCAATTTTTCTTATGTTTGAGCCCATCATTGCAGCTGCTTCGCCCATTCCTTTGTTGAGGGCCTTCCTCTTTCCTGCTGCCTCTCCACTTGACCAGGCATGATGTCCTTTTCCAGGGTCTGGCCTCTCCTGACAACATATCAAAGTACACCAGAGGAAGTCTCACCATCCTTTCCCCTAAAGAGCATTCTAACTATACCATTTCCAAGAAAGATTTGCTTGTTCCTTTGGTGGTCCATGGTTCTTTCAAGAATCTTTGCCACATCATCATAAGGAAAGAAATTTGAGGATGCTAACTAGCTTGCCTAATAACTCTGAGCTCTGGTCTATCTGTTTTCAGAGTTGGTCTGTTATTTGTTCACTAGGAGCCTGGTTGTGCAGTGGTTGAGCACTTAGCTGGTAATTGGAAAGTGCGTAGTTCAATCCCACTAGCCACTCACTCCAGGGGAGGAAGAGGTGGTTTGGAAACCCTGTGTGTCAGCATTGACGGAGGGACCATGGGCACAAGTGCACACAAGGGAGGCCAAAATCTGCTACATAATTTATGGGATCCACTGGAAAATTAAATGTGGGGATTTTTGTTCAGAAATGTAGTGGCAGCAAAGAATTTATGTGGTTATTGAGCCTGCTTAAGTGTGAGACCCAAGTCCCGTATACCTCTTCCAAGGGGTATATATCGTGACAGCAAAGGTCCTATACCTGAAGCTGACTCTGGAAGAGAGGCAGACGAAGTATAATTAAAAAAGAATACCAAGAACCTCCTGTGGGTAAGAGCAGCTCCATGATCCACAGGCTGACTTTGCAGATGTCGATACCAGTGAGGTTAAACCACCACACTTTGGGCTCATGGCTAACATATCAACTGTGTGTGCCATTCAGGGAGTCCAAGTAGAAGGTGCATTCACTCACACTCACATGAGAACAGGAAACAAGGAAGGGGCTGCAGACTAGGGGATGAGCACATGTTTGAAGGGGAGTAGTCTCAGCTCACCTAAAGTCAACTTTGGCACATAAAAATGCATGCCCTTTACTGTCAGATCCTCCTGTTTTGCATGGGAGCACACTAGAAATCTGAGTATTTTATGAGAAAATGTCTAGGGCTTACATGCTATTTCACCTGTTTAATAAAATGCATTCTCATGTTCTTCCTTGATAATGGAAGTACAACTTCTTTGAGGTAAAAATATCTGTTGTTACTGTTAGATACCACCTAGGCAATTCTACCTCGTTTCCATCATCTTTGCAGAACCAGTTGTCTGGCCATTCTTCCATGGAGATTCTGCATGGATCCAAGTGACCAACCCCTCGTCACCAGTGCGTAACTGTTTCACCAGCAGAACTCATCTAAAATCACACCTTCCAACTCCATGTGGTAGAGGTGACCATGGGACATGATCCTGGAAAATCAAGAATAACCAGAGATCTGCTAGGGGCTTTTGGACACAGTGTTCTTCTGAGGCAGGCATTGCACCTTGCCTCTAAATATTTCTGTCTTCTTGGCTGCAATGGAATGATCAAGAAGCATCTTTGATGATCAGGCTGTTTTGAGAATGAAAACCTGGGTTGGGTGGTGGGACAGAAAATCAAGGAGCTGGGGACTGAGCAACATCTTGAAGTCACGTTTCCAACCTGGTCAGCCTCCATGGAACATATTGTCACACTAGAAAAATAAACTCCTAGGCAACTGTGTCAGTCTGGGTAGCCTAGAGGAACAAATTTCAAGGACACACATATAGATATAAGGAAAGGGTTTATAAACAAAAGGAATGTGACACTAAGAAGGCATCCCAATCCAGTCCAGTACAAAGTCATAAGTCTGATATTAACCCATATGCATGAAATCAGTCTACCAAGTCTCCTTTCAACTCATGAAGTCACAGGTCAGTGGGTGCAGAATTCTGGCACTGGCAGGGGTCTACCCATGGCTCCTTGATTCCAGGGCTCAGGGTCCGTCAACAGTATGCCGCTCCAGCTTCAGACGTCTGACTCCATCAGGGCAAAGCCATGTGGTCTCTCTGCCGGCTCCTCCAGCTTCTCGGACACTGCCATCTTGTCTTTTCCGTGACTCATCACCTCTGAAACTTACTCCCAACCACTGGGGGAAATAGCTTCTCATCTTCACTAGGGAAGTGTTGCGAGATTTCCCAGGAGTCTCAGGAGAAAGCCATGCCCGCAGAGAGGCCTCATTGGCTACTCAATGGCTTTCTCTAGAGTAACAGGCTAGACTCCACCCCTACATTTCAATCATAAAATTAACATAAGCACATGACTGCCACAGCAACATTTTGTTTTGTTTCACATAGGTAATGAGTCAGAGTTGACTCGACACTCATAAGCTGCAACAACAAGGGGCTCTTTTTGTTTCCCAAGACTGCCCAATCAAAATGCTATGTAAAGGGTGACTTTACAGAACAATACAGAGACTGGAAATCCAGTCTGAATTCTAAATATCTATCTGTTCCAGGAAAAGATTCATCCTTTTATGCCTTAGCCTCCTTGGTTTTTGAGCATATCTACACACAGTGCATTCCTCCCGGGTATGATTGTGTTTCCAGATCTGTCCTTCCACTTGGAAAGGGTCGAGATTAGATACATTCTGTGAACCCACATCATTTACAAAAAAAAAAAAATCCTATTTCCCCAAAGAAGGTTATGTTCACTGGTACAGAGGCCAGGACTTCAATATACCTTTTTGGTTGGCAGAATTTAATCCATAGCAAGGTTAAACCATATCAGTTGGGTTTCTGATATCTGCAAGAGTGATCCCAAACAAATACAGTATCTAGTAGAAAACATTTAAAAAACACAGTGAGCAGACCAGACATAGTGAACACAGCTATGGGCTGCATTTGTTCCATGGCTGTGCACAAGGGGCTCTGAGCAGGAACTAGGAACATGTGTCCTTCCCCTTTGTGCTTCTTGTTCTCCCTCAGCTTTCTCTAGCCAGGCTGACCTTAGAGAATCACATTTTATCCCCGTAGTTGCTGGTGGACAAAATCACTACATCTCCCCACGCCCACCCCACCCCACCCTATTTGATCTCTTCTCTGAGTTACATGGAAGACACATTCTCTTGCAGATAAGCAGGCTTGTGTTATGATTCTAATCAATGGGTGGTACATGCAATGGGCTGTTCATAGGTCATGCTTGTCCTGAAGCTCAAAGTGGGGGCAAGAGTTCCTTATGGAAAATTTGTTTCCCTTGCTGGATTATTAAGGAGGTCTGCTACTGAGATGGTGGATTCACATCCTCAGGACAGCCTGGATCATTGAATTACTATGAAGATGATAATTACCCCCCCCCCCCCCAGAGTTACCTAGATTACTCACAGCAACTTTAGAGAGGAGGCCAACAAATGTGCTTTGAGACATTGACATTTTGGGATTATGAAGTATCTCAGGTTTAGCCTGGCTTAATTTATCTCATTCACTCCCTTTTCCTGCTGTACAATTCACACTAATGTGAATGCCAGGTTTAGCTGTTTAAGCTAAGGATGTTTACTCCTGGGAACGGCTCTTCAATTGAGAGTGCTTTCACTGACCGCCGAGATGTAGGGCAGCATGATTCTGACTTCAGAGCAAGAATCAGAAGCCATTAGATGACAACTAACAAGAGCCACAATCGTTCAGGTATTTTTTCACAGTTAAGTATCTTTTATAGGTTAAAGGAAAAACAAATATAGAAACACAAAACTAGCACAGAGTTGAATGAGCTGCGGGTTAGTTTCCCACTTGTGACTGCACGTACATCTTTGCCTCTAATTAGTATCTCATTTATCCAGAGTCACTAGTGACAGGGCCTTGCTTAGATGAGCTGAGGCGAAAAAGGGAATGAATTGGCTCAGTAATCAAGGACCTCAAGGTGTCAGACATGGCATCACTGTCAACACTGATGTCAATATTGTCAACAGTGATTGCCAACAACAAGACAGGCATCTGCTTTGTCATCATCACGGTTCAATTCTGGCCCTCAAATAATGTTATAATCACTGCCTCATTTTTCATTCCTCATCCTTTTAACTGCTTTTCCATTTTGGTGGGTATCACTCTTAAGCAGGGTTTGTTGATGTTGCAGCTCCCAGGAGCTCTCAACTTTTATCTGATCAATTTGAGTCAGCAAGAAGAGAGATTACTTTTCTTAAGAGTTCCAGTAAAAAGTCTTCCTGTTATATTCTATTGGTTTGCCTTAGGTCACATGGACCTCTCTAAGCAATACCATGACAATGGGGATGGATACTCCAATTTTCTAGACTGGATTGAGTATCCATCACTGTAGTTAGAGGTGAGAGGTGATCACCCAAACAAGGTGGGGAAGATTGGAGAAGGAATTGGTACTCTGGGAAAATCAGACAATGGTTACTTCTCTGTCCATAATTACTTTTATCTGTCTTAGTTCACAATGACAAAATGTTACTTGAATTGAGTGAAGAAGAGGAAATAAATTCTGGACCACTAAATGCAGGTGATATGTACCATTCAGCCACCAAATTGTAAATGGATAAAAGTATTGAGTGGAACTCTGAATGTGACTCATCTGCTCCAGACTCCTCTATGGTTCTCTAGCACCTATTAGAAAAACTCTTAACCTTGTGAGTCATAATTTGTGGCCCATGTCTCCAGAATCTACTCGAATCTGGGTTTCAGGTTGAAACGCTGCTCTGTGGGCTGCCCAAGAAGCCCCTTTTCTCTCTGTTTTTGTGCCTGAATCTCTTGTCATTGTGCTTTCTTTCTTTATGGGAGGAAAAGCTCCCTAGATCACCTTCACTTCCACTCCTCTGCAAAAGAAAGCCCTTTTAATTCCCCTCTTGGGAGATTGGCTAGTTCTTGCTCTTGGAATGGAATGGTTAGGATCTTAAGCTGAGAGTCAAGTACTTCTAGTTGGAGATCATGCCTCCATAACCTTTTATCTGTGTGGTAAGTCTGTAACATTCTTTGAATTCTGGTAAAATGGAATGTGTGAAGTGAGAATGAATTGATTTATGAATTGTTATAATATCTGGAAGAGCCCCTGTGACAGGTAGGTTATGCCGACGTGACCACAGAAGATTGGTGGGTCTGTTGTGACCGCACGGCCAATGAACACACGGGATGAATGGAAGGGCAGAGATAGGAAGGGCTCGGCGAGTCCTGCCCTCTCTCTTGCTTCTGGATCTTCAGACCAGAGAGCTGCCTTGTTCGTCCTGTGCCTCCACTTCTGAGCAACGCTACCTGTGGGACACCTAATCGTGGACTGTGTCGCTGTGAGTTGAGGTGCCTTCAAGCCCTACTTCGCCACGCTCCTGGGATAAACATCTCTTGAGCTGGGGACAGTTGGACTCTGTCATCTGGCTGACTGTTGGTGACTTGCTCTGCTGTTTGCTGCCTGTGACCAGATAGCCTGGATTGCTCTCCAGAGGACTACTCAGTGGCCCTCAAGACTTGAAGGACTGCCAGTCTTCTAGCTGCCTCACGCAAGTGACTTGCACCAAGCAATCTGTACTGCTTTATAGATAGTTAACTTTTTCTTTCTTATCTTATATACCTTTCTCAATATATAAATATATAAAAAGAATGACTAGTGTCCTGATTTTCATTTCTCTAAGAGAACCCTGCCTGACACAACCCCCGATAAAATGATTTTTTTAAAGAAAGAAAATGCCCACCTTCCAGAATTGTGATCAGGATTTGAAAACCCTTGTAAGGAATCTTATGAGCACATAGTAATTACTCAGTAATGGTAGTTACTATTATTTATAAATTAAACACATTTTACACTTGTTTTATCTCTTGGTTACACTTAGAGTCTCTTTGGGGGGCTAATTTTTAATTAATATTCCATAAGGGGCATTGTTGGCATTTTTTCAGTGAAAGAATCCCAGAGTCTATGTATCCCATTCCTCAGAGGGTGAGTCCTGGGTTCATGCCAGGTTCTACCAGCCTCCTGCTTTCACAGCACTGATGACTTCACTACACATTTACACAGGAGGAGTCTTCACAGCAGAGCAGTATCTCTCCAGATCCTTTGATGCCCTCACTTAGACAGGCTTAGGTTTTTCTGAGCAACTAATACATGAAAGCCATGGGAGATTATTGATGTTTTCAAGTCTTAGTGGGGGTCTTTCTCTCCCTTAAATTTCCACCATATTTCCCTGTGGCTCCTCTATTCCTCACCATGCCCTACCTCTATAACATCTTGATTAATGAAGGTGAATATAAATGTGATATGAAGGGAAATATAGGCATTTGATAAATATGGTTGTCCTGGTAGACTAGAGAAACAAATTCATAGATACACTCATGTGTATAAGAAAGAGATTTATAGACAAGAGTAGCTGAATGTTGATAAAACATCTTAACCTAGTCCAGTAAGTCCTAATAAGTCTGATATTAGCCCATATGTCTGATACCAACTTATAAAGTTGTATAACTTTATACATGAAATACATGCAATGACCTCAAATGCAAGAAGATCATATGTCAGTGGGTATAAAGTCTTGTGGATCCAGTGGTGGTGGAAGCATCTCGGCACTGGCAGGGGTGTCCCAGTTCCCCTCCTTTTGTTCCCAGAATTCTCTTAGTTCCTCTCTTCCAGTTCCCAGGGCATGGTTTGTATCAGGGTAGTGCCATGTGTGTTATCAGTAGAGTATCTCTCAGTGAGTGAACAGAGAGTAAGAGTGTCTTCTGCTTCCAAGGAGGAAATACAGGGATTCTCAGAATCCTTAGAGGAAGGCCATGCCCACACAGAGGCTTCATTGGCTATAACCAGATTGATAGACTAGACTGTACTCCTTCCCTCTTAATTCTCTCACGTCCCAATTGACACTGGATTGTGTAACTACAACGGTAAAGGTAGCAAAAAAGAAAAAGGCAGCAAAATCAAAGGCCTTGACAAGATGCACTGACATAGTGGCTGCAGCAATGAGCTCAAACAAGAGAACAGCAGTGAAGGCGTGAAGGACTAGGTAGTTTCGTTTGGTTGTATATGGGCCTGCAACGAGTAGGAATAGACTTAATGGCACCCAACAGACACAACGAACAAATGGGCTGCGCACTTCGGGCTGCACATGGAAGCTGTCCTCTTATTTGTGCCTATAAAGCATTCCTTCAGTTCTGTGCTTGGGGACAGCTCTCATAATGTTATTAAGCAATACTTTCTTGTACAAGGGGATACCCAGAAGAAAGTGCGTGTTTTTTTTCCCCAAAGCTATGTATTATTCCTCCCCTGCACCCCCCCCCCCAAAAAAAACCGCAACCTTATCACCCTCCAAATACTCTCCATTACACTTAATACATTTGTTTAATCTGTGATTCCATTCTTGGGAACATTTTCCAAACTCATTTATTCCCATGTCAACAAGTCACTGTCCTTTCATGTCCATCTTCATTTGTGCAAACAAAAAAGAAGTTGTACAGGTGAGTAAGGTGCATGGGCAAGAGAGGCATGCTCTTTCCCCCCAAAACTGATGCACTGAGATAGCTGCGTGAGCAGGTGCATTGTCATAGAGGCAAAACCAGTCCCCTGTCTGGTACAAATAAAGACTTTTATGTTACACCGTGATATGCAGTATTTTCAGGTCCTCTAAGTAGAAAGCTTGATTAAAAGATTGAGTTGGTGGAATGAACTCCAGTTTCACACTACTACCCTACATTAAAAAATGAGCATCTCCTTGATTTTTTATTCCACATGATGAACTTTTGGGGGTGAGGTGATGATGACTGGCGTTTTCCACAGGCTTTCAAGTTTGTAAGAATAGCACCATATCTTGCCACCAGTCACCTTGAAAAGAAGTTTGAGTCTCTTTGGAGCTGTTCTTTCAAAGCACAGCATGTTTCTACTGGACTCACATTTTGGTCAAAATTAGAGGCACAAAATTCCCAGCAACCATTATCCATTCTTTTAAAATTTGCTGAACCTAAATATCTAAATATAGCCATGTATATATGTAAATATATTAATATTTCATGGTAGGATTATAGATCTATGTATATATTTATATGATAGGTATTATGGTAGCAGATGGACATTGGGCCTCTACTCAAGTCCTCCCATGAGAGAAGAATACTTTGTTCTAATAACCTGGCATTTCATGATGCTCACCTTTCTGACATGATCACCAAAGGCAAAATGGGTGCCTAAGCAATGGTACTGAAGAAAGCAGATAGTGCCAGGTTATAAGAAGATATAGCATCTGGGGTCTTAAAGTTTTAAAATTAAACAAGTGGCCATCTATCAGGGAAGCAAGAAGTTCACATAGAAAAAAACACAACAGCCTGTGTGATCATGAGGTGTGGAATCAGGTGGAATCAGGTACCAGGCATCAGAAGACCCAAAACAAATAATCACACAAATTTTGATGAGGGGTTCTGAAAGTCCATCTGTAGACAGTTGGACATCCCCTCACAGAACAGTCACAAGGAAGGGACAAGTCAATCAGGGTGTGAAATGACACTGACAGTACACACAACATTTCTCTACTTCTTTAATGCTTCCTTCCCACTACTATCAGGACCCCCATTCTACCTTACAAATCCTTTGAGACTGGAGCATGTAAAGTGGTAGGGGTAGGAGCTCTTGCCACACAGGATCCAAGACAGATAAACCCTTGAGGAACAGCAAAGGGAATAGCAGCACTGGTGGGGGGTGGCGGGATGGAGGAGGGAGAAATTGACTGCAATGATTGATGTATGACAACCCCTCCACCAAGGGGGATGAACAACAGAAATATGGGTGAAGGGATGCAGTGATCGGTGTAAGATATGAAAATAATAATAATAATAATAATAATAATAATTTGTCAAGGGTTCCTTATGGTGGGAGGGCAAAAAGAAGGGGCTCATACTAAGTATTCAAGTAGAGAGAAATTGTTTTGAAAATGATGATGGCAACATGTATACAAATGTGCTTGATACAATTGATACATGAATTGTTAAAAGAATTGTAAGAGCTCCCAATAAAATTATATCTATCTATCATTATTATTATTATTATCTTCTATCTATCTATCTATCTATCTATCTATCTATCTATTTATCATCTATCTTCTATCTAATGCTGAACAGAGCTCGAAGATAGTCCAGATAACTTCTCCATCCCTTCAGTGGTCTGTTGTTGGTCTTCCAGCACAAGTGCATGGATTTTGTCAACATTTTCATTTATTCAGGAAGTCGAAGATTGTCCAGAATGAAGTTTGTCATCAATTGACATTTCACATTTTTTGAAACAAGAAAACCAGCCATATACTTGTGTTTTTCTAATAGTGCTGTCCTTGTAAGCTGTATCCAACATCAGAGCAGTTTCTGCGACATTTTCTCCAAGCTGCAAACAAAATTTCAAAACCACATGCTGGTCTCATGCAGCTGTCACAAAAAAGGAGACTCAAGTGAAACTCCTTTCATGAAAAAAATATCTGTGACCAGAGGGAACCTTTCCAGACAACTGCACTAGGAAGTCGCTCAGTCCTTGCCTAATGGGGAATGTTCCACCCAGTTGAGCTGTTTTCAGTTTTGGGGGAGAGTACTTCTTCATATTAGCTTTATAGGAACTGTTTTTACCCAACAAAACAGAGGAGAATAGCTAACAATCGCCAAAGGATGCCCCTGTAGTCTCCCAGTAGTGGCCAATCTTTCTCCCTGCCCTTCCTCTCTCTCTGTGGGCACATGCATATGGGTCAGTGAGTAAATGTGTGCCTAGTTGCCTAGAATTCATGCATGTGGTGGGCACTCAATAGGATTGGCCAATCACTGCTTCAAACTTCAGTGGGGCTATGCACTCAGCATCACACATGTCTTAGATTGGGTTCCAAACACAAATCCTGAGAATACAATTTCTTTGAGAATTATTGAGTAGGAATCCTCCTCAGGGAAATGCAGTAGGGACATGGGGTTGGGAACCAAGGAGGCCAAGCAAGAATGAAACTTCAAGAGGATAGCTTTTGACTCAACCTTTCAGGAGACCTTGGAGCACAAATCAAGGGCAAGAGTTCAGCATTTTGTGTACCTACCTGCCAGGCGTTGCTTAAGGGCTGACTGGGGAGAGGCACAAAAGTTTGCTTTTCCGGATATCCAGGGGACTCTTCTTCCTCCTTAGCAGCGTGAGGGCAGGACACAGATTGGCCTGAGGTCAGTCAAGGAAAGGGAGACTAGAAATATGATCAAGGGAAGGCAGACAGAATGACAGCATCTGTACATGGTTTTCTTTAACCCTTAGAAAACTCCTTTCAGATAGGTTCTATTATGACTCTGTTTCCTAACTAGTGACTCATAGCTTTTTGAAGAATTGCCCTGGACTGAGATATGGTGCCATGACTCATCTGTCTGCTAACCACAGTTCAGACTGATCCTTGGGAGAAAAAGAAAGTCTCTTGGATTTCATAAGGAGTATATATTCTGAGGTTATATCATCTCAGAAACTCAGTAGTACTCTGTCCTATAGTGTGGCTTTGATTAACTTGATGACAGTGAGTTTGGTTTTTGGTTTAAGATACTGCACATTTTTGGGGGGCAAGCCAAGCACTGACAGCTATCGATAGATAGCATGCCTCAACTGTTGAATGGCTCCAAGCTCAAGTTTTCCTCTATCCTAAAAGCAAAGTTTGAAAAACTGTGCTGTGTTTATAACTTTACTCCATAGTTAAACCGAAAATCTGACTTGAAAAAACTTGGGAAAAAAAAACTTGGCAAAACAGGCCAAGAGTGGCTTGTGGCCATGGACACAGCAGAATGATGTCTCACTCTAGCTTGGACCACACATAGTGCTTGCATTACTGTATTAAAGCATTCATCATTGTGGGGTTTTTTTTTTTGCACTTTATTTTTGTAAAATATCAGAACTATGACTCCAAAGAAAGTTAGTGCACTAGCAGAAAGACTAAGAGGAAGAGTCTGAAAACCATAAGAGAGTTAAAGAAAGAGAGCATTGCGAAATTTGAATCCGGTTACGGCTTGTCTGATTTGTTGGATGACTAAAATATGGCAAACTCAACATTTTCAACACTTTGTGTGTGCGTGTGTATGTGTAATTAAAGTGGCTAATACAGCGAAAGGTGTGAAATCATTAACAAAGAACCCAGGCCATCCAAGAGGTTGAAAAGTGACTGCTAATTTGGATAAATCAGAAACAATTTGACGCTGACAGAGTATGTGAGACAGTGCTATAAGAGAAGGCCAACACCCTCCATTGTGACTTAAGTGAATTTATTATTCCTGGAAAAATTTATAAGTGTAAATTGGGGGCCGAACATCAATTATTGGGTTTTCCATTATTTCTCATGGGAAAAATATGTTCAGCTCTCAAACTTTTCTGTATTCAAACACAAGTTTAGAATGCGCCAAGTCCACCAACAGAGTTATCGCTTTTTCAAGCTCAACACCTTGCTTTAAGGTGGGATAAAGAAGCAGTGCTATTCTTTCCCTTGGTTCACCATGGCAACTCAGGTGCCTGCTTTCCTGGTGCCTTTCTGCTTTTCCTCACTTTCTTAGGTTTCTGCTGAGAGTCCTCCACACATACTATTTGCATAGGAGCCTCCTCTATGGGTCTTCTTTCAAGGGGAAGGAACCTGACCCAGAAGTCAAGCAGGGCTTCTTGTTTAGAGGAAGTTCTGGCCTCAGCCCGATTCTGTGGAGCTCTGGAGCAGAAGAGTGTGTCCTGCTTGGGAGCTAAGGAGCAGCTTTGTGTTTTCACACCAGCCACTTGACCTCAGACCACTGAATGTGGGGAGGAGGGCTGGGTTTAGAGGGCAGCTTTAACTTCTCGGGTACATCTGACTCTTTTTATAAGTAAAATAATTTGAAAAGCTCAAGGGAAAGTGATCTAAGACAGAGTTAAGAGCCTTTAGTACTAAAGTCTTCAGTAAAAAGATATTTCAGTGACTTGAGTGGATCAACAGAGACTGCCTCACGGTGGAGAGTGAGTGGACTGTGCTGTAGAAACGTTGAGATTGGAAAATTTCTAAATTAGGACCAGCTTAACTCCTGGCAGCCATAAGGGTACTCTAATTAGCTGATAAGAGGTTGCTTTTATCAATTTGTTGCTACTTATATAACCAGAAGTACTGAGTACAGCACTTATAAATCCTTGTAATGAAATATTTTTCCTTTACTGAGGTTTTGTTTATATAGATGCACATTAGTTTAAACTTTCTGACCTCATTTGCTTCTAAAAATTACAACGCCATAATTTCCTTTTCCCAAATGCATTCGCTCTTAATTAATCCTAACCACTCTTGAGCTTTTCTGATTTCTATTATCACTATTTAAAGATGAGATGACTTTTAATGGATCTAAATCACATATTCAAATTAGTTTCTTTTCCTAAAGTTATAATGACTCAAGATCTTATTTGATTTAGGCCCAAAGTGTATTACCTGAAAGGTAATTTGATTGTTTTACAATTTAAATCATCTGTGTGAAATAAAATTCATTAACCTTATTTACATGTGTGCAAAAATTTTGACACTCTTACCAATTAGCATTTAAAGAATTATACAGTATTTTACAACATAAAATTTTGTCTTTGCTGTAGCTCTGTCATCTACATTTCTGAACCACTTTACTTCAGAAAGCTGGGGTAGGTATTGATTTTGAATTTAGTTAAAAAGTTGTCCATCTAGACTAGGAGTTGGCAAGCTGTGGCTTGAGGTCCATATGCAGTTCTTTGGGTGCACATGTGTCCTTCTGAAGTAAAATTGGAAAAAAAATTGAAAGGCTATTATTCAGATATTGGTGACTTAATTTCTTTGTAAAATATATTTATGGCTCTCAGATATTGTTTAAATTGTTGTGAGGGTCAGGATTGGCTCTTCCATTTCAAAATGTTGTCAATCTCTTATCTAGACAATATAACATGTGGATACCTTGCCTACTTCAGAGACTGTAGGAACAGGGTCCATCAGCGCTGAATTTTAGCATAATCTTCCTAGGCTAGTAGGAAAAGCTGACTCCCCAGAGGCTCTGCTGTTGAGCTGCTAATGAGTATTTGAGACCATAGGATGGTAAGTGTCAAATCCTGGGCAAAGACTCTTCTTCCAAAGGTTTATTTTAGAAAAGCCTTAACACTGTGTTGGGTCATGCCTTGCTGGACACAGTTGATAGTGAATGCTTTTAAAGCAATCCTTAAGGAACAGATGAGGCAGCTTATGGAGCCATTGGTCCAACACACCCATAAGTTTCAATGTAGTGAATCTAACTGTGATTTGCATTCAGATCTTGCCATGTACTACTTGTGGTGATACTGTCTTTGAATCACAAAGCACAAAGTCAATATTTACTCGAGATGCTTTCCATGGCTTCCTACTACTACTTGACTAGACAAACCCCTTTACTAGGACCAATAAAGTCTTTCTTCCCTTGCTTTCTAGCCACTGTATCTTTCATTGATATTTGAATTTATCATTTTCCTCATGTTCCCAAGCCTTTGCATGTGATTTTCCTCTGTGGGAAATGCCTATCACTTCTTTTTTGGCTCAGTCATCTCTTACTTATAATACTGGATTCTACTTGTGACCAGACTTCGTGCATTGGGGAAAACTCTCCAAGTTGGTTCACATGGAGGTCCTACAGAGAAGTTAGCCACTGGTCCTCTTTCCTTCATGTCCCTAACTACAAATGCAATGCCTATTTTCTACAATGATCATTTATCATTTCTCTTCTAATTGAAAGTTCCATGAAGGCAAGAACCAGTTGGCATGTGTTTATTCATCTAGCTTATAAACCAGTTCAGTATTTGGCTCCTTACTTAATACCTATTAAATAAATAATGAATTAATATGAATTTACAGATCTCTTATTTTAAGATCAAATTCATTGTTCTGAACATAGCGACCCCATGGACTGAGTAGAACTGCCCTTGTGTATTCCCAAAGCTCTAAATCTTTATAGGAGTAGAAAGCCTTGAAAGACAAGGAAAACTAAATATCATAATGTTCCAGTGAGGTAGATCGCAAGGGAAAATTTTTTAGGCACCTAGCATAATCCTGAGCTTTTGGGGGGATATTTTGACTTGTAACATGGAAGCTAGCAGTAGTAGGGGTAAGACAGGAGCTTAATCAGTGGTCTAGGTGTACACAGTTGCTCTCAGTTGCAGAGAAAGAAAATCACACCACACTTAAATGCTTCATAACCCTGTGTCTCAAATTTTCTATTTTTAATATTGCAAGGAATAAATCAAGGAACTGAAGGATAAGGGTTAGAGTGCTAACCACAAGGTCAGTGGTTCAAACCCATCAGTCACTCCTTAAGGGAAAGATTGGGCTACTTTCCCCCCATTAAGACTTTTAAACTTTCAAAACTCACTGCCATTGTGTCTAATCCGACAGAGTAAAACCACCCATGTTGGTTTTCAAGACTATAACTATTTGCAGGAGTTGAAAATCTCATCTCTCTCTTATGGAACGTCTAGTAGATTTGAATAGCTAACCTTGTGATTAGTAGTCCAACCCACAAAAGCTTTATTGTTAAGACTCAGAGTCTTGGAAACTGCATTAGGCCAAGTTATCTAGAGAAACAAACCCAGTGACACTCATATATATGTAAGAAAGAAGTTTATATCAAGGAGGAATTCTAAGTGACCATCCCAGTCCGACTGAAGTCCATAAGTCTGATACTAGTCTGTCAGTCTCTCTTCAGACTCACACATTGTGTTAGTTTGGGTAGACTAGAGGAACAAATTCATAGACATGCATATGGATATAAGGGTACGGTTTATATATAAGAGAAATAGGACTTTGAGAAAGCATCCCAGCCCAGTCCGGTTCACAGTCATAAGTCTGATTTTAGCCCATATACCTGATATCAGTCTATAAAGTCTCCTTCTGACTCATGAAGTTACAGGCCGGTGGGTGCAGAGTCCCGGTGCCAACAGGGGTCTCCCCATGACTCTTCGCTTCCAGAGCTCAGGGTCCATCAACAGCATCCAGTGGTGGTAGAAGCAACTCAGCACTGGCAGGGATCCCCATGTAGCTTCTCCAGCTTCAGAGGTCTGGTTCCATCAGGGTAAAGCTGCGTGACTTCTCCTCCAACTCCTTCAGCTTCTTATGCTGTCATCTTGTCTAGTCCATAGTTTGCTGTCTCGGAGACTAACTCCCAACAACTGGGGAGATAGCTTTTCATCTTCACGAGGGAAACAAGGTGAGACTTCCCAGATGTATTAGGAGAAAGTCATGCCCACACAGAGGCCTCATTGGCTACTCAATGACTATCTCAAGATTAACAGGCTAGACTCCACCCCTACATCCCAATCATAACATAAGCACATGACTGCCACACATATCAAATGCAATGATGCAGGATATAGGAAGATCACTGACTGGTAGGTACAAAATCTTGAGACTTTAATGGCAGTGGATGCATGTCCACGGTTTTGGCAGGAACCAGGGTCATCCAGCAGGAAGGTGAAGCAGAGAGAGAAGGGGAGGTTCCCAGGGCCCTCTTTTTGAGAAGGCCCCAACCACAAGAAGGCACCATCAGGCTGTGACCTGATTGACATATTGAATACTGCCCTTTACACTTTAATGTATCTTCAAGTTGACATAGTAGCACGGAAATCCTGTGAGTTAGAATCGACCAATGCGTAGTGGATCATAGTAAGTTTTGAATTCTACACTTCTGTTCTTTCAGTCAGGGTTCTGGTGGTGTGATGATTAAATGCTCAGCTGCTCATTGCAAATTGAACAGTTCAAATGCACCAGTTGCTCTATGGGATACAAATGTGCCAGTCTCTCTCTGTAAGGATTATAGGCTTATAAACCCCATGAGGCATTTTTAACCTTTCCTATAAGGGCACTGTGAGTCATAATGGATGTAATGGTAACTCGGGGTATTTGGAGGTTTTAGTTTATCAAAGCATTATTCAAAATAGTCAAAAGATGAATTACTAACCCCAATGTCTATCAATATGTTTTTGTTCAGTGCCATCAGATTGGTTCTGAATTTATAGCCTGGTATAAAAAGTGAACCACGGCCATGCCCTGCACTGTCCTCACAATCATTCTTATATTTGAGCCCATTGTTGCAGCCTCTGTGGCAGTCCATTTATCAAGCACTGTTCTCGTTCTCACTGCCCCTCAACTTTACCAAGCATCTCCAGGAACTGATCTGTCCTGAAAAATATTCAAAGAGGATGAGAGAAAGTCTCACCATCCTTGTTTTTAAAGGAGATATGGTTGTACTTCTTCTGAGACATATCCGGTGGTTCTTTTGGTAGTCCATGGTACGTTAAAGATCCTTAGCACTCTAATTCAAAAAATGGATTCTTTTATGCTCTTTTGTCTTCCATGCCCAATTTTCTGTCAACATATAGGTGATAAATAAAATGCAGTCAAGTCATACCATGTAATATGATACAGGCATGCAGAGAAATGTGAGAGCAAGTCCTCACCAGGGGTGCCCTGAATAGGTGATGCCTTCCAATCAGCCCCCAAAGACGGGTGGAGGCTCAGTTCTACCAAAACCTAGGAAAAGACCAGGACTTGATAAAATGATGTTCCTGTGCATAATACTATGCTGCATGAAATATGTCAGACACAGGAGAGCAAATGTTGTATCATCCCACTTTAAGAAGTATCTAGAATAGGCAAATGTATAGAAACAAGAGTGAACTAGTGGGGAGTGTTTGCTTAAGGGGTCGGAGTTTCTGTTTAGGGTGGTAAGAAATATATAGAGGTAGATAAATGTTGATGGTTGCATTACCTTATGAATATAATTAATGTCACTAAATTTTATGTTTAACTTGGTTAGAAATCAAGTGCAATCCATTGCTTTTGACTTGGCTCTGACTCATAATGACACTACATGGTAGAGCAGAACTGCCCTTTTGGGTTTCTGAGGACAATCTGTGCAGAAGTTGATGAGTGCATCTTTCTCCTCTGAAAACCCGCTGGGGAGTTTGAATAACCGTTGTGGTGTATTTTAATCACTATGCCACCAAGGATACTTGCAATGGTTAAAATGACCTCCCAATTTTGTTGTATACATTTTACCATAATAAAAACAATTTTTAAAAGAATAATCAGTAAAGGAAATGAAAACAGTTATTTTATCCTGGAAGCTTTGCTTTGAATTTCAAATGCTTCCAAAGTTCATAACTGTCCATTTCAAAGGAGAAGACCTGTTGAGACTCTGCCACCTGACAGGTGGTGGCCTGCAGGGCCCAGTCTTTCCCTGGGTCCCGTCGCTGGGAGTTTGGTTGATAGATGTCCATCATTTTCTACCCAGGTGCATACCTAGTAAAGACTTTATGCCATGATTTTTGTGATTGACCACTTTGATTGAACGTGAACTTTGCCCACGCAGGCCATCAGCGCGAGAGAGCTAGTCTGTGAGGAACTCTCCCTAATCTGTGACTAGAGCCAGATTTGGCTTTTACCTCCAGGACACTCATGAGGCTCTCTGGGTGTATACTTCTATAGGAAAACTGAAATCTAGGGATTGTTGCCCATTCCAAGAAATTTGTAGCACTGGGCTATACATCTTTCCTTGAAGTGGGAGATAAGCTGCCCAAGTGAAGGGCTATGGTCCAGGTTCATGCAGAGAAGGGAACATTCAATCTTGGATCAGCCATGGGTTTGAAGACCTTGTTTAGGCACTTCCTGTCTTCAGCTCTTGACTCTCCTGCTTAAGATTAACATGTTCAGATTAAGTTCGACATTAAGTTCGACATTCTGAGTCTCTTAGTCAAATGGCATTCTCCAATACCTTCAGACCCTGGCCATGTCTACAGTTATTCACTGTACAGGGCTTTCATTTGCAGTCTTAAGGCAAGATGTCTTTATTTCTGTGAAGATACAAACTCTTATTTTTAAAAAAACCCTCAAACTCCCTTTTATGTCAGTGCACCCAAGGCAGAGCTGTGTTTATTGCCTGTATCTGGGAGATTGAGGAGTTTTACCCACTGCAGTTCCACACAGTGCCCAGTATATGTGAATTCATGCCGGCTCATTGGGAATGATATTCAATAGCAACCCTTTCTGATTTTTATCTGCTGTTAGGTCTCTGCTAAGGCCTCCAGGTCCTGCTCCTCTAAAGTTTAGTATTCTGTGTGACTGAGCAGAAATTATGACTCTTGGATCTCACTGGCATTTTCAGGTCGTCTTTAGTCCTGAAAACATGTGTGCTTTGTGGCTCAATTCAGCAGTTGCTTCAGTTTCTTCAAGCCTCACAGCCCTCGGGGTAGAACAGGGTTCCTAAACAATCATAATTCTGACTTCGCTGAGTATGTGCAGGACCCTAGCCCTCTGAAAATTTTCTTTGTGAGTGATTCAGAAAATATTGGCAGTATGCTTTAACATGACCAGAAAAAAGCCAGCTATGTTTGAAATGGATTGTAGTGCCCTGATCTCTCCAAATCGATCCAGCACCTCAGACATGATCTTATTTCAAATTACAGTCTTTAACTGATTAATTCTTAAATTCATATATGATCAGAGGATTAGTGTGGCTCACGATTTTTAAAAAGATGGTGATATGATGTCAGATGTACAGATTGGAATTACGCTGCCACCAGCCAAAAAGCCACCCGAAGTCACCAGGAAGTAGAAGAGATGCGGAAGGATTCTTCTTGAAAGTCTTCAGAGGGAGCGTGGCTCAGTAGATGCCCGTGGCTGTCAGTGTGCCATCCTTCAGAACTGTGAGAAGATGCATATCTCTTGTGTGAAGCTACCTGGTCTGTGGCAGTTTCTTGGGACAACCCTAGAACATGAAGATAATAGTCTTTTTTTATTTTAAAAATCATTTTTTGGGGAGGGCTCTTACAAATTAAAATTTTTTATTTTACAAAATTAAAAAAATCATTTTACTGGGGGCTCATACAATTCTTATCACAATTCATCCATCCGTCCATCCATCCATCCATCCATCCATCCATCCATCCATCCATCGTGTTGAGCACATTTGTACATTTGTTGCCATCATCAGTCTCAAAACATTTGTTTTCTACTTGAGCCCTTGGTATCAGTTCCCCAGTTTTTTGCCCTCCCTCCCCTGCTCTTCCCTCCCGCAGGAACCCTTGATAATCCGTAAGTTATTATTATTTTGCCATATCTTACACTGTCTGCCATCCCTCTTCACCCCATTTTCTGTTGTCCATCCCCCAGGGATAAGGTTACATGTAGATCCCTATACTTGGTTCCCCCTTTGGACCCCTCCCAATATTGCCACTCTCATTGGTCTTGAAGGGATCACATGTCCTGGATTCCCCATGTTTCCAGCTCCTATCTGTACCAGTGTAAATCCTCCAGTCTAGCCAGATTTGTAAGGTAGAATTGGGGTCATGATAGTGTGGGGGAGGGAATATTTAGGAAAGAGAAGAAAGTTGAGTGCTTCATCATTACTACAGTGCACCCTGACTGGCTGATCTCCTCCCTACAACCCTTCTGTAAGGGGACGTCCCACTGCCTACAGATGGGTCTTGGGTTCCTAATCTGCACTCCCCCTCATTCACAATGATATGATTTTTAATTCTTTGTTGCCTGATCCCTTTGGCAACTCATTATCACACAGGATGGCATCCTTCTTCTATGTGGGCTTTGTTGCTTCTGAGCTAGATGCCCACTTGTTTACCTTTATGTCTTTAGTACCCTAGATGATATATCTTTTGATAGCGTAGCTCCATCAGCTTTTTTCACCATATTTGCTTATGCATCCATTTTGTCTTTAGAAGGTAAACATCATGAAATACCAGTTTAATGGAACAAAGTATTCTTACATTGAAGAAGTACTTGAGTGGAGGCCCAATGTCCATCTGTTACCTTAATACTAAGCTATAAATATATGCACATACATCTATTTCTCTATTCTCATATAAAGTATATTTACATATGTACATGGCTTTATTTAGACCTCTATAAATGCTCTTTGCCTCCTAGTCCTTTCCTCTATTTTCTTTTACGTTTCTTTTGTCCCACAATCATGTTTAGCCTTCATTTGGGTTTCAGTAATTCCTCTCAATTCAATAACCTTTCATTAAGCTCTACCCTACCAGGCCTCCTATTCCCTCCTCACCACCAATTTTGGATCACTTGTTGTTCCCTTCTTCCTTGGTTTGTTGGTACAACTTCCTTTCCTCCACCTCCCCCTCACCCATGTCCCCCTGGAACAGTTGGCCCCATTGTTTTCTCATCCAGATTGTTTATCCAGCCTATCTCATCAGATAGACCTGTGGAAATAATAACATGCACAAAAAATGTTGGGACACATTGTACAGTGTACAGGATAAAAAAATAATTTGTAGATTACTAAGGGTTCGGGGGGGAGGTGAGGAAGGGTAATATGAGGAGCTGATAATGGGGGCCTGGAGGGAGGGAGGATATTTTGGGAGCGATGATGGCAATGGGTGTGTGAGGGTGGTCTGCATACAAATGATGTTGTTGGGGAATGTGATGGGAGTTGTATGGGCCCCCAATAAGATGATCCACTAAAAGGGGGATGGGGAGGGGAAAGGGGAGTTTTTTTTTGAAGAGGGGCTTGTACCAACTGCTCAAGTGGAGGGTGTTTGGAGGTGTGTGTGGCAACATGTGTGCAAATGTGCTTGATACAAATGATGTACTGAATGTTGTAGTAGCTGTAAGAGCCCCCAATAAAATTTTTAAAAAAAGAAAAAAATAAGACAGAGGAAAACAAATCAACAAAATTAAACAAAACAATAATAACAAAAAGAGCGAGAGAGAAAGAAGCTTGTAGATAGTTCAAGGAATTTTCTGGCCTTTAGCTGTGTTTTTCTGGTTGAGACTGATGGGGTACCATGCCCTGGTCCCAAAGTGTATTTTTGGTACTCCTTTGGGACTTCCTTGCTCTGCTCCTCTTGCCATTCTGTTGCATGCCCTTACTGTTTTACCTCATGTGGTGAGGTCAGATTGGGCACAATTTCCACACCGCGTCACTAGTGTTGTCCTCTGTAGGGGTATGAGTCAGTGAGGGATGTCATGTCTCATGTTAGGGTCGATCATATGGTCTTCTCTGTGGATTGGGAATATAACATTCTTATGCACCAGACCCTTATTGATGGCCTCCTTCCACAGATCAATTTAAGGGTCAGAGCTCCTAATGCCACCACTGTTGCCACCTTCTTTTTTGAGGGGGGAGCATCACTGCCCTCTGGTGGGAGTAAGAGGCCTAGCCTTGCTCCTAGAAAGCTGCTGGATTTGAACCATCAAGCCAGTGGGCCGCAGTCCCGCACTCAACCGCTGTGCCACCGGGGCTCAGCCCTGTTGCCACCTTCTTTATCAGCCACACTTTTCTGCTCTGTGTGAAAGTTTTTGATTTCAAGTAAAATTTCCCAAAATGACATTGGCTTAATACTTGGGATTTAGTATTCTGTTGCTTTGAGAAGGTTTGATTTTATTTTTATTTCTTACACCACCATAATAAGGAGTTCTAGCATATTTTCAGCAGTCCAGTGGCCTCTGGGCTGTTTTTGCATGGTTCACTTGATCTTCCCCTCACAGTTGCAAAACACTGACAGGCATTCTAAGCATCGTACCCTAATACAAGAAAGGCACAAGGATATTTCCACTCATCTCTCTTATTCTAATCAGAGAAGGAAACATTTTCCACAGCCCCTAGTCCTTCCTAAAGTCTTATTGGTCAGAATATGGTTAAAGGTGCTTGCTATTCTTGCAAGGTAGACTTGGAAAGTGAGCCTATGAGATTGAAGTCCATTCTTGTGAGACATGGAGTAATTAAAAGGGGAGGAAGCTGAGTCCTGCGTAGAAAATAAGTTGTTGGATGGTGATTAACATGCTCACCCTGGATTTCTTCTCAGGACCAGGCTGAACCTGTTATGAACATCTCTGTGCTGAGTACTGTCATGCCTCAAGCATATCCAAGAATAAGCTTTTGTTTTACATGTTGAACGGATCCCTGGCAGCATAGTTAGTTCCTAGTTGGGACTTCTAATTTCAAGGTCAGCTGCTTCATGGGAGAAAAATGAGACTTCTTACTCTTGGAAAGATTTAGAGTCTCAGAACCCCATTGAGACAGTTCTACTTTGTCCCATAGGGTCACTGAGAGTTGGAATTGACTTGATGGCAGTGAATGCGTTTATATGCTGAAGAATACGTGGACCCTTAGATCAATGCTGCGGATGAAGAATGGTCCCAAAGATGTCTGTGCCCTGATCTCCAGAACTTCAGACTATATTCCCTTACAAGGCAAAAGGAATTTTCAGGTGTGATCATATTTAGATCTTGGGATGGAGACAATATTCTGGATTTTCAAGATGGATCCAATGTAGTCACAAGGACTCTTATAAGAGGAAGCAAAAGAGTCACAGAAAGTGATATTTGCATGGAAGCATAAATGGCTCTGAAAGCCTCATCTTTCTCTCTCTTGCTCTTGGATCTTTGGACCAGCTGGCTGCCTTATTTGTCCTGTGCCTTGATTTGCAAGCTACACTATCCATGGGGCACCTAATCCATGGATTGTGCTGCTATGAGTTGAGGTTTCTTCAAGCCCTGCTTTGCCACGCTCCTTGAATATACATCTCTTGAGCTGGGGACTATCCGACCCTGTCATCTGGCTGACAGTTAGTGACCTGCCTTGCTGTTTGTTGCCTGTGGCCAGATAGCCTAGTTTCCTCTACAGAGGACTACCTGGCACCCCTCAATACTCGAAGGACTGCTAGTGCATTAGCTGTCTCATGTAAGTGAGCTGCACTAAGCTATTCATACTGCTCTACAGATTTGTTAACTGTTTATTTCTCATGTAAGATATATATATATATATATATATATATATATATATATATATATATATTAGTGTCCTGGTTTTGTTTATCTAGAGAACCTTGTCTAACATACCTTGGATCACCTATAAACAATGATCAGGGAAATTGCTTTCCAGTGAGACTGGGTGTGAACAGAATGAACTAGAAGAAGGATGCTGGTATGGCAGTAGGGCAGCTCCTGGCACATGTCTCCAGTCCAGTGAATGGTGCTCTCTTCCAGCAACGATTGGGGTTGAGAAATAAAGTCCTGGTAAACTTTCCAGCTCTGCAGGTGAGACCTGGCTGTAAGTTGAGACAGTGATTTCTGAAAGAGGACAATGCAAAGATGCAGGCTCTGTTGGATGCATTCACAAGAGGTCTGTGCAGCAGTGTATTGATGGAAAATAGTACTTGTGGTGATTCATGGTAAATAACATTATCTTTACAGCAGGTGATGGAAACTATAATGGTCAGTAGAGATTGCTCTTTGATGCCCCTACCCAAAGAACCTGGTATATCCTATCATATGCCTTAGATATACTTGTGGGTCTGTGGACCTGGGTAATCAGGCTTTCCTGGTTGTAAGAGGCTGACACTGACTGTGAATCATCAGAATCTGGGAAACTGCTGAGTCAGCAGCTGTGCTGCTGACACCCTCATCTCCCACATCCCCATCTCTGCCACAGATCTCTTTTTTGTACCTTGTCTGCTCTGCTTGCTGAGTAAATTTCTCATCAGCTCATCCCTCACATGAAGTGGTGGCCTATGCTGGGTCCTTTCTGTGTCATATCTGCTTTGTTTCTGGCTTCACTGCCAATCAACCCAACCTTCTTTGGCTCCATATAGGCTGCAGAAAAGAGATGGGTCTGAACCAGTCACCTGTGGAGGAGCTGATGCTTCCCACCTTGTGTTACTTATCATCAGATCATACACTGAGCATGACAGTGGGCAGGGACACATTATCTGAGGATAGGTTATGTGATAGATGTCTTGGTAGATGATAAGGAGGAGATGAACCTTGAAAACCTTATGCTGAGTGAAATAAGCCAGACATAAAAGGACAGATATTGTATGATCCTAATAACATGAAATACCTGTACTATCCAAATGCCTGGAGACAAAAGTCTATATGATGGCAGGAGATAAGAAAGAGCCATTGCCCGAGGATTCTTAATTTTTTGCAGGTGATGGAAATCTTTGGAAATAGGGGTGGTGACTGTACAACATGATGAATATAATGACTGACATATGTGTGCAAAATGAGGATCTGATATAAAGATCTCAAGTAGAAAGGAAATGCTTTGGAAATGATGATAGCAACATATGTACAAATGTGTTGACACAATGGATGAATGTATGGAGTCTGATAAAAGTTGTAAGAGCCCCCAATAAAAGTATTTAGTAATAAAAGAGTAAAAAGTAGCTATTGAAATTCATGTTAATAATTGACTGGGAAAGCCATATTACCAATGGTCACACATCTTTCTCAGGATTGCTCACATCCAATTAAACCCCCAGCCCTCCACTGACTAAAACACCTCTGCAGGGTCACTGCAGAACCCATACTTCCTGGGCATTCTAAATTACAGTACAAGTTTCTCTCTGCCCAGTATCCCATCCTTGCCCTCAATTCCACATTCCTGCCTGGGCTCTGCTTCTCAGGGAGCACAGACTATGCTGTGTTTTAGTCAGTCTGGGTGCAATGAAGTTAAGTTTGCACTCAGATCCAGTCCAGCCTTTTGTCTGATACACCTGTGTTCACTTCCAGGAAGCTCTGAAACAGAGCAAACAAAAGCCAGAGGGCGGGCTGCACAAGTTCCAGGACAGGGACTGCAGGAGGTTGTGCCGTAATGCCCCATAACACGGATGTGGAAAGGAAAGCGGTGGTCATGGTCTGTTGGCTTCACGCAGAGCTCCCGTGAGTGGGGCTTTGCTCTCCCCCACAGGGTAAAACCTGGGCCCATTTGTTGACTTCCCATATGCCTTGAGATCACAAGGAGAGTAACTCCTCAAGAACCTAGTCGTGAGAGTTATTTTGTGAGAGTACTGGCCTCTCCCCTCTGTTGATTGCAAAGAACTAAATATCCGGTTTGCCCACTCCCATGCACAAGGAAAACAAAGCAAACACCCAAGGAGTTGACAAAAGCCCAAGAAAAATTCTCTAGACTCATCCTGCAAGATTTGCAAGATTGAGGTATGGGCCACCAAGGATCTTCATTATTTTTATGTGGTACCAATAAACCCCTCTTTCTTCCTGCAGTCACCTCCCAAGCTCAAAGTCATTCATATTTTTGCACAGAGAAGCGACTTTCCTCAGCTCCATTCCAGATTATAAACAGAAACTTCGAATGACTCCCAGGTGACACTGGTCTTTAGATGAGAGCCTTCAGCTTTCCACTTCTTTCCCCTCTTTCCACAACTTCCCTCCTTTTATTTTGTGTCTAGTTGGGGCCGTCAGGGAATGATGTACTAGAAATGAACCTTAACTGACTGTGGGTTTTTAAGGATTTTCATGTTAATAATTCCCCAACCAGTAGAGATTTGGGACCTTACTAGAATGGAGAGATATGCACTGATAGTTCTGAATCCTGCAGTCCTCATGGAGATTTGAAGACAAGCCCCTTCACAAGCTGCGCTCTGGGTGAAAAAAACAACAACACTGCTCTGTCCGCTGCTGGTCTTGAAACTACAATCACCTTTCTCCTTCTGACTTGGATTTTTGTGTTTGGAAGGAAGAAGTTGGTCATAGGATAAATAATTTCAAGGTGTCCCACCTGCTGCCCGATATGCAAGTCCTTTGCTCATATTTGGGTCCAGGGTAGCAAAGAGTTCCTTGTGTTGGGGAAATGCTGGCTGTAGGCCTGTTGTTAGTGCTCCTTGGTTCTTTTAGTGTGAACACTGGAGGGCCATCTATAACATCACCGTGCTAAATGAGCCTATTGTCAGGCCCTTGAAGCTCCCCAGTCAGGGTGAGATTGACACATGTTCCAGATTCTCCTTGTCTCTTGAGAAAACTGAAGGCAAAAATTTCCATGTGTGGAAAAAGACATTTCACAAGAAAATTAGCATAGAAGGATTTGGTATCAAATCTTTTTTAAAATTCCTGAATAGTTAAAACTTCAAAAATATTGTCTGAAAGATCACAGAGATACACATTTAAAACAAATCTCAGGTAATGACAAATGTAAGCACTCTTGTGCTCTTGGATTTCCAGAATGTCTGTAAGGGCATCAACTTTGCTGATTTCTCAGAAAAGACTCTTAGACTCATGTTCCCAAGATGCAGGCACATGCCAGTGTGGTAAACAGAAAGAAAAAAATGTCTGGCTGGGTGGGAACAGTGAGGGCCAGTAGGGCAAATGTGTCTGCCACTGGAATCAATCCTTCCTTACTTCTGGAGAACTTTCCCAAGCTCCACCTGATGACTTTAGTTCATATCTCATTGATTTTGACTATCTATAAAACAGGAGCACAGGTGTTATAGTGGGTTACAAGGTGAGCTTCTAACCACAAGTTCAAAGGTTCAAAACCACCAACCATTTTGAGGGAGAAAGATGTAGTTATCTGATCCTGTAAAGATTGACAATCTCAGAAACAAACCCATGGCAATCAGAAGAGTTGCCCTGGAAGCCAGGTGGTATGTGGAACTCTGGCTCCCTTAGAAAATCATGATTCTGAGATACTGAAAAGCAAGAATTCCAGACCTCTGCTTTCTGGTGTCCACATTTTACACCAGAGCTGCCTGAACACCCCCTCTTGCTGCTTTTCTCTCCATGACTGTCTTCACTCTGTGCTCCTAAGGTAACTTTAATCCTTACCAGAGCTTGCAAACTCCACATAGATCCATACGTTTTCACCACCAGAGTAGAGAGTTCTTTCCCTACCAGCTGCTATTGTTGTTAAGTGCCTTCAAGCAATTCTGATTTATAGTAACTCTCATGCAATAGGAGACACCACCCAGTCCTGCATCATCCTTACATTTGTTCTTATGTTTGAGTCAGTGTGCAGCCACCGTGTCCCCTCAACTTTACCACGCATGATGTCCTTCTCTCAGGATTGGTTTCTCCTGGTAGCATGTCAGAAGTATGTAAGACAAAGTCTGGCCAGCCTTACCTCTAAGGAGCATTCTAGCTGTACGTTCTGTTCTCTTTGCCAGCACCATTTTGCATCAGTATGAAGCCCTGAGGAAGCCTCTGTAGGAAATCCAGGGGAAAGCTGTTGACATAATGATCGCTTATCCATCACTGACCATTCACTGTGGGCAGAGAATAAGGACCATTTAATAGGGCCTGCTATACCCCTTCAGATTCCATGTCCAGACCCTGGCTTGGGAAGTGAAGCCTGGAGGAAGTAATAGTTAAGTGATGCCACAGCATTAGATTTAACAACAGAAGGAACTATGCTTAGTCACATGGCCACAGGAGTTCTTGGTATCATGCTTCATGTGTCAGTTCTGTTTTTCTTCTGACTAATACCATATTTTTTGGACCATAAGACACTCGCCCCCTCAAAGTAGGGGAAAATGGGGTTGCCTGTTATGTTCTGAAGGTGTGGTACCCCAGAACATTTTGGTATACTGGTACTATTTGGGTCAGAATATTTTTTTTCTTGTTTTCCTGCTCTAAAAACCGGGTGTCTTATGGTCAGGTGCATCTTATGGGTCAATAAATATGGGTGCTTTTCCCTTTCATGACTTTGCTCTGTAGAATAAGGACTCTGACTCCTGCAGGGTACTTTTTCCAGGCTCTCTTCTTAGCTTTCACTTGGATTCTATAAATAGTATGACTTCGTGGAAAAGCAGTGGAAGGGAGAAACTTGATAACTCCTCCCCTTCTTATCTTCCTTGGGCAGCATGTATGGTTATAACTGGTCTCATCTGTGTCTCTAGCATCATCATGGCCTTAGGGATGATGCTGGTCTCTTTGCTTCACAACTGCCCATCCTTTTGTCCAATCAGCCTAACAGAAGTAATGAGCTTCTGCTTTTGCTAATTTGGGGCCAAATTTTCCCTTTCCTTCTTTATCATCCCTGACCGTTCATCACTGTTGCATGCACTTCCCTGCTCTGATGGTTATTATAATGTGTCAACTTAGCTAAGATAAAATTTCTAGTTTTTGTGGTTGCCCTCTATTTAAGATATGGTAAGTAAATAAAATAAGCATTGCAAATCTAGATGTTAATGAGGAAATGTTAGTGTGGGCTATATCTTGATTCATATCAGTACTCAACCACACCCTTATTTTGATCTAAGTTTCCTTGGGAGTGTGGGTCTACATCCACTGTATAAATTAATGCTCTGGTAAGATTCTCTCATGTGCTGGATCTTGCATCTGACTTATTATTATCAGAACACTGGTTCTTGGGACCTGAGGTAGTAGTGGTCCATCACCTGACCTGCTTATTGGAGTATTCATCAGCTTCCTCAGCCCTATGAGCCAACAGCCAGCATCTGAACTGCAATTGCAGGTTCATAAGACTCACAGCTACATGGGTCATAATCAGCCTCCAGCCTGACACCTGATCCAAAGATTGACAACTTCCCAGCTTCCGTACAATAGCAACCATTATTTGCAGATAAATTAGCATCCATCTCACACATTCCTAGGTATGTATAAATGTATGTTTGACAGGGCTTCAACAGTTTATGAAAATAATGGAATTCGAAGTAATTAAATAGTTAAATTAAATAAGTAATTAAATAATTAAAATTATTTAAGCCACACACACGTAAGACAAAAAGTAATGCTACACGGATTCATTTCTCTAGTTCATACATGCATAAGTTTATTCTAAACAGAATGTGTTTAAACACGTTTATCAGGGAATAAATGCAGACAAATTCTATCAGTAATATGTTTATTTTGATCTCAGTAGAGTACCTTTAAAAAGATGCAATTTAAATAGTGGCTTCTGAAGGGATCTGTTCAGTCATTAAAATTCAAAAGAGTGATCTGGGCCAGCACACATTCCTTTTGCAATAGAGAATTATTCATTCTCCAACTATTTTCTCTAGTTCTCCTTATCTTCCTTTTGTTGATTTCCAACCTTATGGCAGAGTGGTCTGAGAGTGAGTTCTGTATGATATCAATATGCTTAAATTTATGTAGGTTCTCCTTATGTCCCAGTACGTGGTCTATCTTCGAAAAACTTCCATGTGGGGCTGAGAAGAATGTGAAATGCTTTTCCTTTGGATGAAAGACCCTGTAGATATCTACCAGGTCAAACTGTCTAATTGTAGTATTTAGATCTCTCGCCTCCTCGTTGAGTTTCTTTCCCTGTGATCTGTCCTTCTCAGAGAGTGGTGTGTTGAAGTCACGCACTATAATTGTTGAGGCTCTAATTTCTTTTTTCATCATATGAAGTGTCTGGTTTACATATTCTGCAAGTCTCTCATTCAGGGAATATATATTTAAGATGCTTATTGGATCATTGTCTACCTTTCCCTTAAGCACTATATAGTGTCCTTCTTTGTCTCTTATTATGGTTTGCAATTTGAGGTCAATTTGATCTGATATTAGGATTGCTACTCCAGCTTTTTTGGAATTGCTGTTTGCTTATATTATATTTTTCTCCAGCCTTTGATTCTCAATATATTTTTTTCTGTGATCTTAAGATGTGTCTCCTGTAGGCAGCAGATTGAGGGGGTGTATTTTCTAAGCCAGTCTATTAATTTCTGTCTCTTAAGGCCTGAGTTCAATCCATTAATATTTAGGGTTATTACATCTATCTGTGCACTCTGTGTTGTCATTTTATCGCTCT